>NJRP01000486.1:0-23341 GCA_003063835.1 Aphaenogaster floridana | reverse complement strand
CCCGCCCCCGCTCCTCTCCCCCCCGCTCTACCATCTCTTTTCACTTTTTCTCCTCCGTCCCCGCGTCCGACTGTCGCCATTCATGGCTTCCTTCCCACCGTCTCTCTTCCTGTTTCCCCTCCCTCCGCCTACGTTTCGTCCCGCTGCTCCGCGCGTTATGTCCCTCTACTCTTTTCTGCCTTCTCTCTTTCTCTGTCTCTCTCTCTCTCCCTCGCGCTCTCCCCTCTGACGTGCCCCCTTCGCGTCGGCCGCCGCCTTTCCAGCTCGATTCGCTCGCAGCGTACCCATTGTCAGTCGTACGTTGGCAGTCGTTGCGCGTGTTTCGTGACTCGTATCTCCGTCTCGCTCCCGTTGATTCTACTCCGGTATCCAGCTGTTGCCACGAGTTCCTTCGGACGGGGAAGAGTCTCGTTCGTGGTCCGATCGAGAGAGAGAGAGAGAGTGCCTGATTTTCCCCGGTGGATAGAAAATCCAACGTGAGCGAGATCGTCACCGGTGATGTAATCCCGTCGACGGCTTCGACGAGGACGTGCTTCGACGTGTACATGGATCGCCGTCTGCGTATCGGGAAGAGTACATAGTACGGCGAGATACTCTGCCCCTCGCGTATACAAGAACGTGTGGAAAGGCGAGGGAGAAGTGCGGCGGCAAGTGCGGAATGAACGGAGGACGAAAGTGCGAGTAGCGGATCTCTCGCGCTTTCCCGTCGGAGTGCTCGCGGAGTTCCACGGCGCTCGGATCTCCTCTCTCTCTCTCCCTCTCCGTCCGTTTCTCTCTTTCTCCCGCGAACGACGGCACGTCTCTCCCGATGCCGTCGCCGTGCCAGGCCGAGAGAGAATGCGGATTCGACCGTCGCTGCGAAGCGTCAGCCCGAACCCACGGCGACGACGGCGGCTCGCGGAGCGCCGCGTTCTCGGGAACGTTCTCCCGCGAGTGCCCACGGGATCGTTCCGCGAACTGTCGTCGCGATCGCGCGTGAGAGTGCGTTCTGCTGGTCCCGGCGCACCACGTCGCCCACGGCGGAACCCACGTTCTTTTCTGGCCGCCCGCTAGTCCTATGAATTTTCAGTAAGTTGTGTCTATCTAGAACGTAGAGAATCAGGCTATTTTTCGGTCGGGCTGAATCTTTTTTGCCTACACCGAAAAAATTGTATTCTCATCTTAAGAATATTTCACTTATCTTTATAATATTTTCCTCTAAATTAGCGCCAAGAGGATCTTCTTAGTTTAAGAGGAGAATCCGCTAACAGTATATCCTTGAATTTTGTCGCTAAAGTTGTCGCAAATTAAGAATATCCTCTTAATATCCTCTTAGTTTAAGAGGATATTCCAAACAGCATCACGTAAAGAAGGAAATATTCTTATTCATTAAGAATATCTATTAAGAGGACTTATCAAGTATACATTTCAAGAACACAATTTTTTCGGTGTAATAATATTTTTATCGTGAATTTATATACACTTCATCTATCTATCTATTCTTCTATCTATCTTAGGCTTTGCGCACAATGGAGAAATATTGGATATTAGGAATAGGAATTAAGAGTTTTAGAAGTAAATTTCCTCAATGAACACTATAGATAAATATTAAGTTATGTTGTGTTTTATGTAACACATTTATGTCTTATATCTTATTAATATCTATTGTGCGTTACGTTCAATATTCATTGAGGAAACTGATTCTAAAATTTTAATTCCTATTCCTAATATCTAATATTCCTCCATTGTGCGCAGGGCTTAAGTTCTCTCTTTTTCCTTTAAAACTAGCTAGAAAAAGTTCTTTCTTCTTCTCTTTTGGCGTTGATATTAAATAACACCTTATACATCAGATCGATACGTCAGTTACACCCGTTAGAGACGGGAAGAGATACTCTCCTCGACGAAAAAAAGGTTGCAACTGCCAAATGTCCTTTTAACTTAAATGTAAATTAAAAAGAAACCGAAGCAAGGTCACTGCGAGAAATAATCGTCTCCTCGCTTTCGATTTTCCTGCGGTCGGTTGCGTAATTTTGGAGCGGTTTCTTTTTCGGCGCTTTGACGATACAGAAATAGCAATTTCGAAAAGTCGTCTCTTAGCAATTGTGACCGTCTCTTTTCTCGCCGCTGCATAAACCCGAGAGTGTCGCGATGTTAATTACAGTGGCATGACGAGTTTGTCGAATCTGCTTATTGACTATGTGTTGCTCGACAAATAATCGTTGTACAACAATCGAGACCGTTATTAGGATCTCTTTTTTTCAAGATTTTCGGGCAAGGATACAACCTTCTTTCTTTTTTTTCTCACGATCAATTCGTTATCGCTACTCGCAGACCGGATGTACATCCGCTAATATCGAAGTTGCGACCGTAAAGTTCCACGCAGCGGTTAACTGAGCTGCGAAGTCAGTCGAACGTCAGTTAGCTAATTAGCTAGTTAGCCGGTTTATTTTTACGCCAGTTTTGTATTAATAGCGACGTTAATCTCAAATGGAACGAATCCGAATTATAAAATACCACCAGTTAACCGCGATGCGACTCTGACGTCCGTTTCTATCAATGTAGATTAACTTTAATCTCGGTTTAACTTACTCCTTATCTTTTTTCTAATTCTTAAAACTAGAAAAAGATAAGGAAAAAGTTAAACCGAGATTAAAGTTAATCTACATCGGTGGAAACAGACGTAAGTCGCGGTCTTACGTCACAGGGCGGGCGGGATTTGTGGCTGAAAAATTATCACTTCGACGAGGCAACGTTTTCAGCGTTTCAATTGACGTCGCCGGTTGCTAGAACTTATATAAATTCTCGTTCACCCGCGGGTCTGTCTCGCGCCTCTGCAGACGCGACGGGCGACGTCAGGATGGAAGACTCGACACGCCGCAATCGCGAGCGTGGTGCTCTCCAGTGCTCTCGACCCTGGTTATAGCACGCCGCACCGCGTATCGGGGCGGCGAGAGCGTATAATCGACCGTGGCCCACGACGTGGATTTCACGAGATTCCGGCACAATCGCAATTTCTACGTGCAATTATGCGTCGCGATACTGCGTGCGCGCGCCGCGCGCGCAGGGAAGAAGAAGGAAAGACGTGCGTTATCGTGGCCGCGTAATTGAAACTCGTTAGCGGATCGCGCCGCGCACAAATCTGAAACGCCGGGGAAACAGATAACGGGAGGAAGAACCGTATCCGGCCTTATCGCGCTCGTTTCCGAACGGAATTAAAGGCCGCTATATTAAAACGGCCGGGATTCATGAGCTCGCATCAAAGGAGCTTTATGCGCGACGTTCTAGCGCTGGCTAGTCTCGATGCGACAGATAACGGGCACAGGGAGGAGGAGGAGGAGGAGGAGGAGGAGGAGAGGGGGGATGAGTCTCCGCATATTCATAAGGCCCACATTTTAAATACACAATCCCGACACATTCGAAATGTATCTTGTAGATACGGTACCTTAGGTATATTCTATTCGCGATTTATGAAATGACTTCATAGACGTTCCTTTGTGCTTCGCTCTTACGCCTCGAGACTCTCTAAACTTTTTTAGCCACGTTTAAAAAATTGTTGCCTACTTTTCCCTTCCCTTCTAAAATCAGCAAGCGAGCGCTGAATGTGTTCCGCGAATTTACAAAATTTCAGATAACTGCTTTATGAATTATACATTATGATCTGTTTGTTTGAAGGCTTTTTATCGCTCGCGTTATATTGGCAATTTATATGGACAATTTTTTCTGACCTGACGAAATTTCTGAATAACACCGCTTCTTGCCAGTTATATAGCTACGACCTATTTTACTTGTGGCCGGATAGTTTATCACCCGGAGAGTTTCCGCGGGTTTACAAAATTTCGCGATAATGTTGCTACACGCGAATTTATTATGGTTCACGGTCGAAGACGTTTCGTAAATATTCTGAAATTCTTTCCTCTTATCGGCGTGTTTAATCAAAACTTGTTAGCGCGACGGTTCGTTGGTTGTACGTATATATCTAGACCGCAGAGGAAACCGATATCGGAGGAAGAACTTATCCGCTCTTATCGTGGACGTTTCCGACTAGCGTTAAAAACTGTTTATGCCGCGCGGCGGTGCTAACTCGTGCGCGTGCATTCACGTAATATCACTTTGCTTTTTGCCTCGTTCGCTCGATTTAAAATTAGAAAAAGCTCGCCTCATGAATATACATCGGCTTACGAATAATATTCGAGCATCTCCACGCCTGCCGAAATATTTTTGCGTCTAACCGCGTGCGATTTGTCGTTGAATCGACCCTGTTTCACTATATTATACGCGATATAATCTTTTATGAAGATCTCCACAAATGTATAAAATTATAAAAACACATTCATCGTTTCAAAACGATGGTTATTCAAAGATTATTCGAGCTTAGCGGGCCTATAAAGCCCGAGAAGCGATATATACTCTTTGCTTTTTTGCGCGCGCGACGCAATATAATGTTCATTAGTAACTCGACAGACGCGCGGCACGCGGATGTTGTATCGCATAATCATCGTCGACCGTCATCAATTCATTTATCGGAAATTTTCTACGAACTTCTTCCGTTTCACGACACGTGCGACACGATTGACGATCGATTCCAGTATTCGTCTAATCGTTACCAGGAAAATCCGCGAAGATGATTTCGATCTTCGTCGGTATATCTGCGAAAAATAATTCGAATGTCTCTGCGAATCGGGAATGAGATCGAATCGACTACGAAGCCCACCCTCAAAATCGATGAAACATTTTAAAGACTTATATAAAGTCTTATATAAATAACAAACAGCCGTGGCGTAAATAAAACCGTGAATAAACGCGAGTTAAACTGCATTCCTGTGAGAAGAAAAAAATCCGAGAATTTATTAAATTGCGATAACGAATCGCGTGCTGTACTTGGGACTGTGATTTCTCCTACACCTGCCAGCGGATCTCTCGCAATCGATTGTGCACAAAAAAAAGTAGTGTCAAATCAAAACTTATTTACTCAAATATACTCATATACTCATATTTTCATATATTTTTCTTGGTTCAACTATATAAAATGACTTCATTCAAGCAAGATTTCTTCGTTTAACGCAATATAATCTTATTTCAAGATTTCCATAGTTGAATAAAACAACAAGAGAATACTTTTCTTCGCCAGTAAGTAAAAACAAACAAACAAATGAAATTAAATCGACCTGACTGGCCAGATATATTTAAAAATGCACTACGTTTCGACCATAAGTTTAGATCCTTATCAAGTGCGTCGATATTCGTCGATACATTCGTACAGTAAAACACATTAAGATCTATGATATATGTCCAAGTACATCATAGACGTATGCGCAGTAAAAAATAAAGTAAAAGTAATATAATAAAAATTATGACACCGGACAGAGAAACGTCGGTGCGAGTCGAAAAATGATAAGGACCTAAACTTATGGTCGAAACGTAGTGCATTTTTAAATATATCTGGCCAGTAGAGGTGTACGAATCAAGTATTTGCAAGTCGAATCGAATCGAATCAAATCTTTGATAACATGTTCGAAATCGAATCGAATCGAATCTGAAATTTTCACGTCGAATCGAATCGAATCGAACCTCTTCGATTCGAATACGAATCGAATTCGAATCAAAATTTCCCGGATTTACATAACAAATTAAATGAAGCAATCAAAATAGGCGATCGATTCGAAATCGAACCATCGATGATTCGAAATTCTCGAATTATTCGAATTCGAACCTTTTAGATTCGAAAACGAATCGAATCGAATCTACTGTGATTCGATTCGATTCGAATTCGAACTATTCGCACACCTCTACTGGCCAGTCAGGTCGATTTAATTTCATTTGTTTGTTTCCATAGTTGAAACTAAATAAGATATTCTTAAATCAAGAATATTCTTATTTCTTTGTGTTTTTCTTAAATTCGCGTCCTTTCGCCGGTACGCGCATTCAATCGTCAAATTCTATCCGCACAATCGCGGCCGAGACGCGTTTTCGCGCGGTTACGAACGGTAGATTCAGCAAAATCGTAACGGCCAGCGAAATTATAACCGAACCGAGCGCGAGAGGGGAACATCGGAGGGGGAGGGGGGCACCAGTCGAAGCGCGCACCGGCCGCTCTCTCGCGCTCGCTCGCGAAACGCTCGTCTTATCTGCGCGGCGCGGACGGCTGGCGCGGAGCGGTTAAAAGCTTTGACCTATGGCAGTCGGTCGACGATAGCCGGCCCGTGCATTCCACTCCGAGCGCACCCTTTCTGAATGGCCCGCCTGTTTCTCGCCGCGATCGCACGACGCCGCGCCGCTCCGCTCCGCCGCGACGACGAGCGAGAGTCGCCGCCGCCGGCTGGCGTCGTCTAGCTCTCGAGTGGCTCGTCCCGCGAGTCGCGTAAGTCGAATTTTCAGATCCAACGCGTTTGCGAAGCGTCCACGATGACTTCGAAATACGACGATTTATCTGTTCGACCACGTGCCGAGGCTTTTGTCCACGATTCGGCGTTTCGCGCTCGCGAGGAATAGATCCTTGCGAGGAGGCGCGATCGTGCGCGCTCTCGAGAGTGCGCGCTCTCGAGAGTGCACGCGCTCTCGTCGCCGGCCGCGGCGATAAAACGCGTCGCGCGGCAACGTAAATAGAACGTTAAATTCCGATTCGAGAGATAACGGGACGGGCGCCGGGCGAGATTTTCGAGCGGGATCGATGTAATCGGCGTCGCGGGCCGCCGCGCCGCGAATCGAAGCGCGCCGTCGGCTGTACCAGGGGAATCGACGAAGTGGAGCGACTGATAAAACGAAGCCGGAGGACGCTCGCGGAGCGTCCACGATTAATGATCGCGATATATGCGCACGATTCTCGGAACGCGTGTAATAATCGGGCGCGCCGCGAAAGCTTGAACGGGAGCGCCGGGAGCCCCGCTCGCGTTTACCGTCGCGGAATCTAATTCTGCGCCATTCCTCGACCGTGCCGCCGATCGCCGCGGCTCAGGTGAATGAGCGTGCGAAGTGTGTGTGTGTATGCGTGCGTGATCGATGCAACAACACGATTTCGCATGCAGGTTCGCGCGTAACTCGGGAGTGGCACTCGCAGGGGAGCAGAACGTTCAAGAGTCCGCTCTCGGCGAGTAACGCTCGGCTCTCTCAGCTCCTCTACCACTCCTCGATCCCCGATTTCCTCATCTCTCAACTCTCAGTTCCGATTCTCGGTCTTCTGAACTCTTCATTGTCACCTCGTGAACCTCGCGTACTTAAAGTCAATTAAGGAATAAATCCTTTTTCATGTTAGGGTAAAGTGATCCAATTTCGAATATGGTACAATTCTGAATGAAATAAGATTTGAATCCAATTTTCGAGTTAAATTTTGAGTCCAAGTTTCGGTTCGAGTTTGGTAACCCATTATGTGCTATCAACAATCATCTGTTATCAGTCTCACCGAATTTAAATGTTTGATTATATATTATGTTAAAAAAATGAAGCTATTATATATTATATGTTAAGGGTTTGAAATTGTACCATTTTACTTTATAGGCAAAATTATATAACGCCGTTCGAACGATTTGTTTCCGCTTTCCGCATGCCGAGAGTGTAATAGTCGAAAATTCAAAGCGCGCGACTTTAAGTCGAGGTAAAAGCGCGCCGTCGAGGACGCGCGATCGGTCGCGCACGAACGAGACTCTCCCGGTTCTTCCACACCGTGGGCGCCGCGAGTGGGCCGGTGACCACCGAATCGAGAACTCCGCGGCCCACTCGCACCGCGCTCTCGCCCACGTAGAAACCGAACCTCTCTTCGTGACCGCGTAGGTGCTGACCCGACGCCTCGCCGTACCCCGTCCTCGCACGGCCAATCCGATTTCTTCGATTTTCGAAAGCTTCTTAAATCTGACTTCGCTAGGATTCTCTCACTCGGCGATGTGAATGGCGATTTTCAACTACTACATTGCTTCCTCCTTCAAAATATCTTACAAAAACCTTGCTTGATTACAGGGGTACTGCTTTAGAAAGAACACTCGTTATTAGAAAGATTGTTTATTTTAGGAAGATATTTAAAATATAAATAATATAAGCACTCTCTTTATAAAATAGTTTCTATATATAAAAAAAGCTTCAATATTAAAAATATATATCCATCGAAACGCGATGCTATTCGCGATAGGTAGATAGTTTGCTCACGTTGCATTGATTTGATCGAATGTATAATAACGACATTTTGGTTGCGATGCTTTCAGGTGGGGATGAAGCGCGTGTCGCGAGGGCGAGAGGAAGCGGACGCGGAGCATTACCGAGCCCCATCCTCGCTAATGGAACGCCCTCGCCGAGAGTGTCACCACCTCGCGCGGGCTGGGCAGTGCGGATTACCGAGGCGACACTTACCCCAACGTCAAGTCAGCGTCCATCGGTTCCAGATACACCGTCGACGGCCGTCGAACGATGGGCTAGCGAGCGGACGGCACCGGTTTGGACGGGTCGTGCCGCATCGTCGTTGTCAGCAGCAGCAGCAGCAGCAGCAACGGCAACAAACACACGAGGAGGATCGTTCTCCGCAGCGGATCGAGGACCAGCTAGCACGGCTGGTATCCGTCTCGAGTATCGTCGGGTCGAGGAGAGGGAGGAGTTGGAGGCGACGAAGAAGGTGGAGCATTGGCAACAGCAACAGTGTCAGGATCAACGGCAGCGGCGTCACCTCGAGACGCCAGCGACGCAGAGTCCAGGAGCAGCAGGACGTTTTGAACTGAGCGGTCGGCCGATGTCGCGTAACGATGCGATATCGCCGCTCACGCGGCCTCCCTCCTCGCGAACGAACATTGCCGCGGGCGCGGCCGCGGGCGGTTTCGCCGCCGGCAACGACGACTGTGTCAGCGGCTTCGAAGAGGACGCGGACTCGCGCCTCGTCTCCGCCGAGGCGCGCGTGCACGATCACAACCGGCCGTTTCCGCCGCCGCGGTTGCCGCTCGTGCACGTGACGTCGATGCCGTCCGTGCCGCCACCACCACCGCCGCCGGCGACGTCGCAATCGGTACCCGGGTCTCCGACGCCCCGCGTGGCGCCACTCACCATGCCTCTGACGCCGTTATCAAGTTCCTTCCGGAGCAGGCCGTCCCTGCGTCGCCCGCAGAACGTGGAGACGTCACCGAGCGACGCAAATTCCAGGAGTCTGCTGTCGCCGTCGTCCACGGACACGACGATAACGACGATCGCGACGACGCCCAGGAGCCCGGTCGGCGAGGTGAGCCTCGCCACGCCGCGACCGGACGGCGAGAGGACCATCAACGAATATGTCGAGGCGCCGTTCAAGAACTCGCGATGCAATCAGGAACGACGCCTCGATGCTGACAGCAAGACCGGCGATTGTCCGAAGACCGAGAGGAGGCATCATCATCATCACCATCACCATCATAGAGGTCACGAAGATGCCACGGTGGTGCCAACGCATCGGGCGCGCGGTCGCGCGAGGAATCAGAGTCTGCGCGGTTTCAGCGGCACGACAACCGGCGGCTCTCCTGTCGCCACGTCGACGAATGCAGCGACAGCAAACGCCGTCACGAAGCAGCCGGTCTCCTTCACCAAGGAGCCGGCCAACGCGAGGACCTACGACCCAGCTGGCCTGTCAATCATATGCGACTTTTGCAGTAGATGCCGATGCGAGTCGTGCCGGGAGCCGCCTCCGCTGCCCAGCAAGTGGCTTTGCGATAATACGTGTCTCTGCTCGGCAGAGACAGTCCTAGACTACGCATCGTGCCTGTGTTGCGTCAAGGGTCTCTTTTACCACTGCGTGGACGGCGGCAGCGGCGGTGGCGTCGCCAGCAGCATGGACGGCGAGGCCGCGACGAGTTGCGCGGACGAGCCGTGCTCCTGCACCGGTAATCGCACGGCATCCAGGTGGGCCTGCCTAGGCGCCCTAGCGCTGGTGATGCCCTGCCTGTTGTGCTATTGGCCCCTCCGAGGTTGCGTCACCCTCTGCGAGGCATGCTACGCGCGTCACGCCGCGCAGGGCTGCCGGTGCAATCCAAATGTAACTGGTAGCAGGCATCACCCCATCACCAGCGATATCGGAGACTCGAGGGACCCGGAGAAGAGGTTATTGGACCCGGTCACGCCGGAGCTTTGAGCGAAAACCTATCAACGTGGAAACACCGCGTGTTTTCCACGCCTCAGTGACCGGAAGATCAGAAAATCCAGGAACGTAAGACCCCATCCTGATGGACATATCGGACGTGTGTGGGGGAGGGGTCAGAGGGAGCAAAAGTGAATTGCATCAAGTACAAGAGCTGCATTTAAGTCGAGGAGAACGATATCGGATTTTGACGAACCTGTACGTTTGACGTCTCGCGAATGTCTTTATTTATTATTCTTCCATGAAAAGTGCGTGCGTATGTGTGCGAGTGCTTGTGTGTTTACGTCTTCGTGCGTTTCTGCGCGCGCGGGAGAGAGAAAGAGAGAGAGAGAATGAGAGAAAAAAAGCAACGTACGAAAGGAGCAAGTATGTGTCTGCATGTGCATATGCGTGTTTTTGTGTGCGCGAACGGTAGAGAGGAATGAAGTACGCGAGTAGCGTATCGTTCAGACATACCACTTACGCATAGATAACTCTATACATAATGAATTATACGCATTGTACCACGCGCCGAGCGAAATCGAACGAACGGTAATATATCGGGGGTCTGGGGCAGGGGGGAGGGGGGAGAATTACATACACACAGAGAGTAAAGAAAAAAAGCTAAAGTATATATTATATATATAAATATATAAATATATATAGATAAGAAATGTATATTGTATATTACGTTTGTATAAAGAACAAACTTTTCTACGGTTAATTTATTTGCGGCTGTAACGCTAAGTGTATGGTTCATGATAGAGCGAGAGACGATTGGTAGAATGAGGGGGCAGAGGGGGAGAAACGTAAGCAAATTGTACCAATGACGTGTGCGCATGGACCAATATGGCCGCTGAGTTGAAACCCGCTAGCATGACGAAAGTTTTTTGACTGTAAAAGGGATGGAGATCGGATGAGAGAAGAGAGAGAAAGAGAGAAAAAGATAGAAAGAGAATTAAAACGCCAATTTTTGTGTTATACAATGTGATTTATAAGTAATGACGTTAAAAACGCGTTGCGAGAGAGTCATATGCAAAATCAAGTTACATCGACGTTACATGAGCAAGAAAAGGGGGAGAGGGGGCGGCGCGAGACGGAAAATAGCAGAGGCCCGCGCGGATCGTCACGTTTTCCATTTCGTTAATGTTTTCTCCAGTATTATCTAGTCCTGCGAGCATTCTTTTCTCAGTTAGCGTTTGTCATTTAAGAACGGGCCGTGCGGCGTGCACACGCGGGAATGGAGTCGCGAGAAAGAGGAAGTCCCCCCCGCTCCCAAACCCCCCATGCCGTCCCTGGTGATTTCGTTAGCTATAAATAGGGACTTAAGATCGGTAACGTCGCAGACAAACTCGCACTCGCTCTTCTCACCGGTTGCGGCAAGTCGCGAATTTACTTTTTCTCTCCGTCTCTCTTTCTCTCTCTCTCTCTCTCTCTCTCTCTCTCTCTCTCTCTCTCTCTCTCTCTCTTTTAAGAGAGGCACCGGATGCGACTGGTGCGCGATTTAACACTAGAACCACCATTAAGTTTAACGATTTATTATGTTATTTACGCACATGCACATGCATGTGTAGAAGTATGAAAATTTCGACGAAAATTTCATACGTCTACACGTACATCGGATTACTTCGATGTGGTGTGTTACAGTTTTGCGTTCTCGGCGGTTCTAAGAAATCGATCGCGTAATCGAAGGGAAGAGGGATGATCTTCCATGGGACACGGCAATAACGGTTCTAGTGTTAAACGCTGATACAGCGCCAGCGATTGTTTTCCATTAAGAATCACTGGCGCTATAGTTTGTCGGAGGGAATTCGTATACGGCGACTGGTTGTTCCCTTTCAGCGATATATTCCTCGGCGCGAGTACCCTCGCGCGGATTGGAAGCCGATCGATCGGAGTGGGGTCGCGCGACTCGGTTTTAGCATTTCAGCGCGAGGCGTGGGCAGATTATTGTGTGTGAGCGAATGCTCCGGTGTAACTGGGTCGACTGCATGGGCAAAGTAATCGCGTGTGGACGAAGAAGCGACGTCGTTTGCGGATAGGTGTTGTAGGGAGGAAGTGCCGCGATTCGAGCGATCCGTCATTGCACGAGGAGAAGTTTTCCTCGGAGGTGATCGGAATAAGCTCAGCATTCTTTTTTTTCCCCTCTTCCTCTCTCCCGATGGCTCGCTCGCCCTTCTTGCGAAGGGCGGGCACTGAGACAACGGGAATAAGAAGAGCGCGATGGGACAGCACGAGAAGAGCGTTATGGCCTCAGTGCGAGAACGTCTAGACGGTGCGAAAAAAGCGTAACGAGGTTTCTAATGTAAGATGAATGCGACGGACAGTAGTACTGACGGGAGAGAACACCGAACCGGGTAATGTCGATGCGAGGCGAGTTGGCCTTCGTCCTTTCGCGATTCGCGAGTCTCCAACTATCACGATCCGCCCGACCGTTCCAAAGAGCGTTTCCTCGTTCGAGATGAGAAAACGGACAAACGATTTTCCCCTGTCGAGGCGCGGAACGACATCTGGTCTTCGGACGGATTCCTGGAATCTCTTAAATCGCCGGTCTTAATCGCGGTTTAACTGATTCCTCGTCTCCCTCCGGTTCTAATTAGATTTACTTCCAGACAGAACCGAGATTCACGTGCACCAGGTGTGCACGACAATGCGTTGTTCATTTCATTTCGCGCATTTTATTATTTTTTTTTCTTTTGCCGTCGATCGCGGGATCGGCGAGATTTATGCACGACTCGAATCGAAACCGCGACCTGGACGGTGGACGTGTTCGCCGAGGACAATGCGATTGCACACCGATCGGCCGGCTAGCGAAGGCGCGAAAGGACGCGAAGGCGTGAATGGAACGCGAATGCGTGTGTGTGTGTACGTGTGCATGTGTGTGTATGTGCGTGCGCGTGCGCGCGTTGTATGCGTGCACGCGGGTGTGTCTCGGCAAGCGAAAGAAAACAAGTTTTTATTAATATTAAGTCTATACGATCTGTATATGTCTTGTAAATATATATATATACATATATATACATATATATATATACATGCATAGATATGTATATACTTGTGCGTTCATATATTCGGCACGTTCGCAGAGAAATCTGTCTGCGAGGTACGTGCTCAACCATTCCGACAATTCCTTTACTTTAAGTTCCGTCCTCATTCTTACAAACCACGTGATTATAATTGCATTTCAGAAATTCCGATAAAGTACAGTTGGATATTTCAATATAATTCAATATAATTCGATAAAAGAATAAGTAAGGCGTAACGATTTTGAATTTGAAAACTCTAGATCAGGGTTTCCCAAAATTTGCATGAACCGCGATCCAATTTTTAAAATGACAAACATCTGGAACTTATTTAGCTTTAGTGGCTAATGTTTATGAAAAGGAGAAGGGATATAAATTGATTATTTATATTTACTTTTATTACTTTTTAATTTCATACAGTTACGCGAAGTGACGAAGTGTAATTTAACATTCTGAAACTTTTTGCGACTCACCAAAAACGGTTCGCGACCCACCAGTAGGTCGCGACCTATACTTTGGGAATCCCTGCTCTGATGTATTAATGCTATTTGTATTCAACTAAATTTGTTTTTCTCGCGTATATGAAATGATCTTTTAAAAAACCGTCCATTTAGCTTCTAAACTATTTGAATAATGACGTTTTGTAAGACCCCGAGATATGTCGCTGACGTCTCTGGTACGAGAACAGCCGATGGAATAGAACAGAAATCTCCACCATCTCGTTCTACCGTTGGACACTTCGTTTCGTTTCATTTTTTTGGGTCGATCGTGCGCATCATGTGTTCGAGGAGTACTCTTTTTTTTTCCATATGTCCTCTCGTCGACGTCGCCAGCGCCGAGAAGCCGAGAGACCGCTTCTGCTCTGTTTGCTTTGCAGCCGATCATTACCGAGAAGTCCCAGATCGTCATTAGCGGGCAATTGAATGCACCGTGGCGCGCGGCGAGGGAAGCGAACGGATGTAAGCCCGTTAGCTCGGCGCGCGCGATGCAGTTCTGCCGTAACGTTCGTTGCAGCCGCCGAGTCTCTCGATATAGAGGGATAAAATCGAGATAGAGCGGCCGCGGCTGTGCGAGGTGTTAACGGCAGGATTGTGATACGTCTTGCGCCACACGGGCGTAATTAATGCTGGCCGCATACGTAACAAGCTTGAAATCGGACGGCACTCCGCGTACAGAGATATTTTAGCATTGACAAAATAATTAGCGGATTTTGTTTTAGCCAAGTTGGAGTGAATGGGTGCATCCAGATGCACAACCGCTCACTGAGCGCTCAGTGAGCGGTTGTGCATCTGGATGCACCCAATGTCTCTTTCGGGACGCGAGGCTAACCGGAAGACAACATCCGGCGATCTCATTATGCGCTCTCTCTCTCTCTTTCTCATTCCTTCATTATTCATCATTTATTAGCATCGTTTTTTCACGGAAATCGATACGTTTGAGATACAGTAATGGAAAGCATCTTTATACTGCAAAGAAATATCATCTAACGATATTTTTCGACCGGCGGTTCACAGGTATATCCCGCGTTCGAAATTATCGACCGGAGGTGCCGCCGGGCAACGAATTCGTTAACGAAAGACAGTCGGCCGTCCGGGCGTCTGTTTCTCTCGTTCGTGACCGATTTGTGATGCCGCGCGTTAATCGAAAGGAGAGAGAGAGAGAGAAGAGGAAAGGGACGGATGGAGCGTAAGGGAGGAAGAGGAGGTCCGGACGCGCGCGACGAGCCGAAAATAAGAAGAGAGCAAAGTGGCCGGCTGGTCCAGTGGTGTCATGTGACCGGAAGTGGCATTCCTTCCTCGCCTCCTCCCGTCCACCACCGCCATCTTCCACGAAGCCTCGAGGAGCCAGTACCAGGCCTCCCTCTTTCATCTCCCCCTTCCTCCACACCTCGTCCTCCTTCTCCGCCACCTCTCCACCTCCTCTTCTTCGTCCCTCGTCGTGTTGTTACTTATCCCTTCCTCCACGCTCGAACGAACGCAGCGACAACGGAAGATTGCCCTCTCTTAGCGACTCGTTAAGCATGTCAAAAGACATCGGGGCGTCACGAGGGATGTCGACAATGGATTTCCGCGTTTAAAGCGCGATGTTCAGATATCGTGAAAATCATACGGGCGAACCCCTTCCCCCTTTCTACCAGCCCTACAATCGTCCCAATTGATGAGCTCGGATAAAACGTGGGAGTCGCCGCGCGATTATCAATAAATCTGTTTTTTTCTAGTCGCCCTATATATGTATACTATACAGGGTGGTTCCGGATATTTGCAACAAACTTAAAGGGGTGCTAGTTCTCGGTAAATTGAACAATTTTTGTTAACCCGTTTCTGGCGACGCCTCCTTAAGGCGCTAGGCTCTGTTGAACATTGTTGACGGTTGTGTATTTCTTGCCCAAAATGAGCTCATCCGCAGGATAACGAACGAATGTGATGTGATTCGCAATACTCCTGGAATTTTCCAGAGGGTGCGTCAGTCAATGCACCGTAGATGCAAATGCAATGCTTCTAACTGTCTGTAAGACGTCTATATTACGTCTTACAGACGTTATAATAATAATTTTCTTGAAAACGATACGGTAAATTGACTTTAAATTTCATATGTAGGAACGAAATACATTATTAAACATCTTAGCAAAATGTTGAAGCAATGCTGTTACTTTTGAAAGTCTGACATACTACCTTAAGTTTGTCGCAATGTCCAGAACCACCCTGTATATTTTCTGCGTATGAATGGAGTGGTCTGTTGTACATTCGGACGTCGGGGAGGGGAAAAAAAAGTGAAAAAAAGAAATTGTGAAAATACTGCTAAAATAAATAAATTTTAAACCACGGAAAAGTTTTAATATTTTACATCCGTTCTATTTAGCTTTGCTTTTTGCATTTTCTGCATTCGAAATCGTGATAGATATTCATATCCGGACTCTGTGTCGAGAAAAGGCGAAAAAAAGTATCGTAGAGAGATACGGAAGGCTTGGTTCGAAAGAGCGGTTTAAACACTGACGATGTCATTTCTGTGACCTGGAAACGGCGGAACGAACGTTATATATCCATGTTATATCTATGTTACGTTTTCATCCTTCAGCTGTTAAATTGCAGGATGACATCGATCTGGTTTCAAGGTATCTAAATAGGAGGCCGCGAGGTGACATAACGTTTTCATTCTTTCGCTCCCCCTCTCCTGGGCCAACTATAGGAATCGTCAAATATAACATCGGATGTCGAAATAACGAAATGATATCCCCGCGAATCGATATAAGATTCCGCTTCCTTTCGCTTTCGCGAATCGCCGCCGAACGAATCGCCTGGCCGAGCCGTTCTCTCGTTTCGCGTCGCGTCAAAACGAAAGAACCGCACAGAGTAGCGTGACGCCTCCGCGAATCGCCGCGATAAGATCCCGCTTCCCTCCGGCGGTCGTTACCGTTTCGCGATACCGGAGGAGGGGGAAGGGTGGGAGGACGGAAGGGAAGGGAATCTGGCGGAACCTCGATCGTCACGACGCGACGTCGCCGTCGCCGGTGCCCGCGCACCTTGTTCCCGCTATTCAAAGGTCGCTGCGTGCCACCGCGGGCACACACCACTGTCACGGACAAAGACCTTCGACGAGTCCGACGAGGCTCTCCGACGCGGATGTCATCCGCGGCGACGGTGGCGGGCGGTGGCGCGCCGAGCGAGTGGACACGAGCCTAATTTTAGGAGCCCCGCGCTTCGCGGCGTCCGCCGGACCGAAGGGAGGAAGAAGAAGAAGAGGACGAAGGCCGGGAGAGCGCGACGGGCCGAGCGGAAACAAGGAGACGTTTTTCTCGGACGGACGAGAAGTAGAGAGCGAGAAAGAGAGAAGGAACTCGCGCACGGTCGACGTCAGCGTGATGTTTTCGCGACGGAGCCGGCCGCGAGTGTTCTATATTAAACTCCGGGCGGACGCGGGCAGACCTATTGCGAAACGGACGCCCTGATATTTTCGTTGCATCGCGCGAGTAACTGCTTCCGGCCGAATGTTCTCTGTCTCTCGGGCGGAGCGCTCTCTCTCCCCCTCCCGGTATCCCTCTCTCTCTCTCTCTCTCTCTCTCTCTCGCTCCCTCTCTAGCTCTCCTATGCTCCTCCATTCTCGCTACCACCTCGTCGTCACTCCGTCTCTCTCCCTCTTCCCATCCTCCTCTTCCTCTCTCTATCTCGCCTCGACCGTCCTCTTCTGGATCGACGGGCGCAGACGGCCGTGCTTCTTCAGCCGGCCGGAAACACCTACGCACCCACTGGTAGCGTGTGAGAGCGCTATAAGGTGGGACGCGGAGGCAATGGGATAAGCCTACTCACGAGAGATTGCTGTCGTCGACGACCTCCTTGCTTCTTGCTCTTGTTGCGTTTCTTCCTCCTCCTCCGCCTCCCCCACCACCCCTGGTCCTCCTCTTCCTCGCGCCGCCGCTCGCCTCGCCTCCCCTCCTTCCTTCCCGGGTCTTCCTCTCTTCCCGCCTCCTCGCCGTCGACCCGTACGATGGAATTCACCCAAGTTTTTTGCGCCCGCGAATAAACACCACCGTACGGTGGAAGACGGCCCAGCCCGAAAGCCGCAATCGGTCAACTCCCCCGGTCTCCCCTTCTCCCCTCGTCCCTTTTTCCCTTTGATATTTATTTTCTACTTGGTCGGTGGGGAAGAGCGGATGCGATGGTGTTTATGGCGGAATACGTCGGGCCGAAGCCCTCCGCGCGGAATCTAATCAAAGTCTTAGGGCCAATTTCACCAACCACGGTTAACTTAACCGGCCGGTTATTTCATTGGAATTGACCAATCGCATTTGTCGTTAAGCAAAATTAACAAATGCGATTGGTCAATTCCAATGGAATAACTGGCCGGTTAAGTTAACCGTGGTTGGTGAAATTGGCCCTTACCCGAGACCAAGGCCCAGTCGTGTTCTCTTCAACATTCGTTGCTCAGGCCGATATCTTTCTGGTACAGGATCGATCGGATCGATTCGTATGAACGTATGAGTGTTTTTACAAAGCTTTTAGCAGAAATATATTGTATCGAGACTCTCCACCGATTTGAATTTGCAAAGAACGCAAAGGATTTCTGGTGTGCGAGATATGTGCAACAGGCGTGACCTTCCCAAGGTCAAGGCATGCAAGAAAACAATGGGCAGAGCTGGATTAAGACATTACCTTCTCGACAAGGGAATTTTGAGCTCCCAGAGCGAAAAATCGTTTACTTGGTTACGGGCTAACTGAAATTTTGATACAACATAAACTTAAATAAAAGAAATAAACAGAATATGACTATATCTTAATGCATCTTATGAAATTAGATAATAAAAGTAATCGCAATGTTCTGTTTAAATATTGAAATTGTATTATAAAATAACGCTCCTATATATACTTTTATATGTCTTAAAATCTATTTTAAAATAAAAGCATAAAATAGATTTCTAATTTCATAACGCTATTTTGCTGTTCCCAATTCTTTCCCAATTTAAACACGATTTTTCGCGCTCAAGGTCACACTAAAACTACCACCGCCGTTCAAATGACCGTTTTTAAACTTTTGATTAAAAATTCTGCATTAATAATGTGTTAACGGGCTAAATGAGAGCCAAGCGCGGTAATTGGTGCGCAATGAGTGTTGATGTGATATTTCTTGTTAAAGAGTTCTTTATTGTACATTTCGGTCCTAAGGTTTGGACCATCCTCAGCATGTGTTGCGTGTGCGATGATTAAGAGCGTGCCGTATCTCGTTAATTTATCATTTAAAAATTCTGCATTCAATGTTATCGCTTTTCCTCAATTGACTTCACGACTTTTCCTTAATATACATATAATCACAATTTTTCAATATCTATCTCTTTTCTTCTTCTTCCGTTTCTTCTGATAAACATATTACCTGCATTTAATTAGAAAAAATAAAACTTTTATTTAAAAATCGGTCATTTGATCGGTTCGGTAAAAATAGGCATATATAAATTGTCGGTAGCTTTAGTGTTAAAGGTCACATCATAACTTATTATAATCTTCTCATTGCTCGTTACAGCGCCACACGAATAAGTATATAGTTCCTTTTAAAAAAATATTGTTAAACAAGTTATATCAACAGTTTTGCTTGAAAAGTTTTATTAAAAATCAAGTGAGAAAAAGATAATGTTAAAGCATGATTTAGATCAATCATGATAGAATCTTAATATTGATCTCAGATAAAAACATATATTCACATTGTTTTCAATCTTAAAATTATATATATTTCCGAAATGTTAAAGCAATCAATGATCTGTGTATACACAATGAATTTTTAATTATTTTTTAAATGTCCATTGAGAAAATTATGTCTTATAACACCAAAACCTCGACAGAAGCCTTAAGTGATGGAACTGTCCGTCGTACATTCATCGGATTGTACTAATTTTTTTTCAATCGCAGTTTTAGTTTGTGCAGTTGTATCTTCATTTAATTTAGCTCCTTTTTCAGGTACGATCAGCTTGTGATATCGACTTCCAGTTAATGGCAAATGAGGTGCTATTGCGCTTGGCTCCAGGAAGAATGCCGGGGAAACCTTACGGAGAAAGAAATAATATATTTCAGTTTCTATACTTAATAATCAATACATTTGTCATAAGAATTGTAGACTTCAATTATCATTAATTCTAAGGGGCCTATTCTATAATCTTTAACGACAGTGCCATCATCGTTACGTCGTCATTGCGCAGCTTTTTTATCATATATATCATATATATTACACCATATATTTTACCATATATTATACCTGCGCAATGGCAATATAACAATAATGATACTGTTGTTAAGAGTTATAGGATAGGCTCCTAAGTAAACTAGATACTTAGAATAATGATATATGATATACTTATGTAACATACTTTTAATTTATTAAAATTTATATTGAATAAATACATTAGACGATGCTGTTAATATCTTCATTTGAAACTTGATAAAGAATATAATGTCATTCTGTATTACTTACACGGATATCTTGGACTTTAGCTTCCCGTGATGTAAACTCACGTAATAAGTAATTTTTCCCAAATTCGTGATAAATACGTGTATCATTTATTCTTAGCATTACATTATCGATTCTAAGAAAATATCGTAGTAGTATAAAAAAACTGCCGGGCATGACTCTCTGCACAAAAAAAAGATGAAGAGGATTGAAATGCAACTTTGTTACACATTATTAGAACTATATTATGGAGTAACTTACAATTTTGACTGAACACACTGCAATGCCATTGTCATGAAGTTCATCTTCAAACAATGTTAAATCATGATAAAACATAATCTTATCTCTCTGTTTTAACTTATCCATATCGATTCTCTCATTTGTTTCTTCAATTTTAAAGTCAGATATTGTACCAGTATAATCAGTAGTAAATGTCCAATCAAAAGGCTTGATCTTTTCTTCTAGATATTCACTACTATCTGATCTATTAATATACACATGAACAGAAAAATTATTTATAACAATAACTGTACATAAATTTATCAAGTTTGAAAGAAGCATATTATTTCACATACCTCGATTCTTTCCACGCTTCCGCACAAGCAAGCTGTACATTAATCTTTCCATTGGAAACATATCTTAAAGCATCTAAAGCATTAAACTGCAACAATGCTCCATTCTGATGCGTTAGGGATAACACATTATTAGGAAACACCATATCTGGCATATGTGGCAATTCTAATGCATTATTATATCTATAAGAATAAAAATTACATTCCTGAGCATGCCGATGTTACAATATTTTCATGATAACGATTAATAAGTAACATACACGCAAAATTGACAGGCATTTCCGTCGTCGGTACCGCAGCCATTCTCGCTCTTGGAACACTTAGAATGGAGTATGTGAGATTGGGTATACTTGATACGCCATGGAGGACAAATATGTTCCTCCTCGTTTACTGGTAATCTTAAAATATCGATGCCACCGTGTACTTTTATAGCTGTCATGATCTAAAACTAAAAGAACTCTTGTTATATGAAGACAATATAGCATAGAGAGATCATGCATAATATAGGTTAGATAATCCCTACAAGATTTAGATATTTATAATTATCATTCTTGTTTTAATTTTTTCGTAATTACAAGATAAAAGTTAAATATGTATATTAGAAGTTACAAATTAATACCAAATTAATTACAATTAGAATGTTATCAAACATTTATTGCCCATATAAAACACCAAACAATAGGATTCAATTTTTGCAGTATTTTAAATTTTTAAAAAATGTTAATGTTCTGCTTTTTATATTTCTTTACTTTCATTATATTTACATTATATGAACCAATGGTTTCAGAAGTTTGTATATCTTCTCTGTGTTAGATAACCTCACCCAATTCATATCATGAACTAACCAGAACATAGTGGGTGCTTACGACAACTAGAGTTCTATATTAAGGCCTAAATACACACTTTTCGTAATACGTAAACGTAAGGTTTCGACCAATCGCGTTGCTCGATTCGGCCGTCTGTAACAGAATCGAGCAACGCGATTGGTCAAAACCTTACGCTTACGTATTACGGAAAGTGTGTGTTTAGGCCTTTAGAGACACTAAGGGCCACTTGCACCAACGCCGATTAACTTAATCGACCGATCAGTCCATGAGAATTGACCAATCGCATTTGACCAATCTGCTTAATGACAAATGCGATTGGTCAATTCTCATGGACTAATCGGTCGATTAAGTTAATCGGAGTTGGTGCAAGTGGCCCTAAAGGGCCATCTACAATGAGTCGCAGTCGTAAGAGTCGTAAGAAATTGACCAATCACAGTTTATTATTCTTCGATCGCAAGGAGAATAATGGACTGTGATTGGTCAATTTCTTACAACTCTTACGACTGCGACTCATTGTAGATGGCCCTTTAGAAACCTATAGGACGGTATTCATAGTCGGTTCTTATATTTAAGATCGTCTTATGCAGGATTCACACTGCTTCCGACATCCGACATATGATGATCCGATATCCAATAGCAGAATTTATCTCCTAGGGTGCGTTCAGATTCCTCACCCGAGTGCCCTCAGGTATCGTTTTATCCTTGTTTAACATTCAGTAAACAACAAGGATAAAATGATACTTGGGGACACCCGGGTGGGGAATCTGAACGCAGCCCTAGAGAAAAAAAATGTCGTTAACTAGAAACCCTAGGAAGCGAATTCTTTTATTGGCTATCGTATCATCGCACGTCGGATGTCGGAAGCAGTTGGTGCTTTCCATTTAGTGACACAAGTCGACACAAACGTCGTTTTATCTCTTTCTTGCATTCAATGAGTAACGAAGACAGAACGATACTTGTGTCGACTTGTGTCACTAAATGGAAAGCACCCAGTGTGAATCCTGCATTAAGTCGGGTTTTAGGTGGACTTAAGATCCCGCTCAGCCAATGAAATGGCTGTATAGCATTTTGAGATCGTGCTTAAAACGGTCTTAAATATAAGAACCGACTATGAATACAGCCCATAATCAGAGATGCGTCAATGACCCCCCACCACGACTCCTGTCCTCCATTTTGCACCCATGTTGATTGCACTAGTTCAGAAGTGCAGTAAAAAAGAACAGATCACATGTCAACAAAGCGGGTCTGCTGGGTCTGCTCCATGCAGCAACCAATCAGCAGGCCCAGCGCGGGTGCGCAATGACGTCATGGGGTTTAAGATGGCGGAAAAACCACGTGATTTACAGTGACCATTGAACTATAACCATACTGGAAGGAGCACACTTTGTTCTCGAGCGATCCGAGCTGTGTGAGGGAGATAGTTGAAGAAGTACCGTGCTAGCCTTGTCTAACTAAGGGCGACTGCACACAAGACGCGTTGACGCGTTACGCGCGGCAAAAAGCGACGCGGTAGCCAATCAACGTGTTGCTTTTCCGTTAGAGCCAAAAGTTTATTGGCTACCGCGCCGCGCGTAACGCGTCAACGCGTCCTGTGTGCAGTCGCCTTAACTGTAGCAATCACGTGACTCAATATACTACCCATGCCTGGGTTCCGATTCCCCACCATAGACTATAAGTTCTATGTTCCCCACCCGAGTGCCCACAGGGGCTCGATTCTTGAAATCGTTCGTTTATAAACGAATTCGTTTATAAACGAACGATTTCAAGAATAGCCCCCCAGGTATCGTTTTATCCTTGTTTAACATTCAATAAACAACAAGAGTTGGCTCGTGGCCGAGAACAGGCTCGGACGTGTTTCGTCCCGAGAGAAATTTTTGAGGATTGCTGACGCAATCTACCGCCTTTGTTTTATTGTTATTTGCGTGTATTGTTATTGCTTTCTTGTTAACGACTTTGTAT
>NJRP01000484.1:114598-129812 GCA_003063835.1 Aphaenogaster floridana | reverse complement strand
AATATAATAACAGATTATAAACAAGCCTTAGTGCGCACTCAGTGCGCACTCAGTGCGCACCAGTTCTCCCAGTGAAAAACGCTATAAAACATCATCTAAAGCCTACGGCACACGATGCTATTTTTCGTGTTAACTTGCATGCGATCTAGTAAATTGCTGGAAATGCACCAATCAGCACGCAGCATTTGTAATAATTTATTAGATCGCATGCGAGTTAACACGAAAAATAGCACCGTGTGCCGTAGGCTTAAGATAATATGTAGCCAATGAGATGCCTTTGTGTAACACAGTGTCTCTTGTTGGAAAGCTCCCTATTCTTTGTTAACACCCGACCCGATATTAAGGCCGAAATCACACGGTACGGAATAGAGCGTGCGGAATAGAGAGTGCGTCATAGAACAGCCAATCAGCACTATTTCGCGCGCTTTTTTCTTCTTTTTTTATAGCGCTGATTGGCTGTTCTGTAACGCACTCTCTATTCCGTACCGTGTGATTTCGGCCTAAAGGTGCGTTTAGATGGGAGCGTCGAGCGTCAAGCGTCAAGCGTCCAACCAATCAGCGAGGCGATATTTGACGATGTTGTCACATATCGCCTCGCTGATTGGTTGGACGCTCGACGCTCGACGCTAAAACGCTCCCATGTAAAATCAGCCTAAGTGCTGTTTTTCTTTCTAGAACATGTACTAGTCTACCATCAAACCTTCAAAATAATGAAGAGGATGAAAATATGTTAGCCGAAGTTAAGGTGCCCACAGACAGGACGCGTCAAGCGTCAAGCAGCGAGCAGGAACCAATCAGCGAGGTGATATTTTCTACGCCACTGTGAATATCGCCTCGCTGATTGGTTTGCTGCTCGCTGCTTGACGCTTGACGCGTCCTGTCTGTGGGCACCTTTATGCAGCCTATGCAATTTCATGTGCGATGGGCTTTATGATTGTCGGCGTGTGGCATCACTGTCGTTGCCAGATTCAACATGTAGGAGCGCGTTTAAATTGCCTGTTCTATCGACACAACGATGGCAGATTTTAACGACGGGGTGGACGGGAAGCTGGCGTTTAGAATGCGAAAGGTCAATCCCGAGCAATTTCACACGCTCGTAAAAATGCACCTATCCTTCGAACTGGATCTTAATACGGAAGAGTAAGTGATACCTTGTTTCACGACTGTCCGTATTCCTTGCATGATTGGTGTACCGTTGACACTCTGCTTCGGCAAACAAGATTTGATATTTAGCTCCGTTCGTTTTGTATTTGGTCACTTTTTCCGATAACGTTCGACTGTCGGCTTATTAGTCATAGATGATAACTTGATAACTTATAAGCTATTTATTCTCTACTACAATAAAGCTATTACGAAATATATTATAAAAGTGTAATAACATATACGATATGTATGTGGATTATACGATATGTATGTTAATAACATCTTAATTGATCCCTCTTTAGCAGTGACGGTATTACTGAGAAAGCAAGGTTGAAAAAATGGGGTCTTTTAAGCTTTACCAAGAAATCCAAGTCTTCGGTTAATTTAGAAAAGGGTACGGAAGGTGTTACGTTATCTGAGGATGGTATAAATCACCTAACGCAATTGATAGATTATCTGTCTAAGGAACAAAGTAAGTAAACATATTAGATAATGGCAATTCAAGAACAGAGTTAAATATATACCTTTCTTTTTATACACTATAGATATTATACAAGAGGGAATATTCCGACGCACTGGAAAGTTAACGAGACAACAGGACTTGAAAACAGCTATGTCTCAAGGTGTATTTTTAGATCTTGATGATGGTAGATTTAGTGTACACGATTGTGCCTCTGTATTAAAAGGGTTCCTGGCAGAACTATCTGAACCGCTTCTGACAGATTTACATTATCCAGCGCATTGCCAGATCGCTGGTAATAAAAAAAAGCATATAGTTTTGCTTGCGTATGCTGTGTATAACATATTCGCCTTGGTCATATAAATTACTTGCAGAATTATGCAGCTTGGATGCAAAAACAAACGACGCAAGATTATTGAGTTCTTTACAACTGCTGCTGCTACTGTTGCCACCACCTAACAGAATTTTACTGAAAGCTATTCTTACCTTATTGAATAAGACGGCGAGTTACGAGCATAGTAACAAAATGAACAGCGACACGCTGGCTACTCTCTTTACGCCGCATCTATTGTGCCCGCGAAAACTGTCACCTGAAGCCTTGCACATCAACTCTCAAAATCTGTCGTGTCTAGTTGCATTTATGATTAGGAAAGGTACAGAATTGTTTGAGATTCCACCGAAATTGGCTACAGATATAAGAGCATACTGGGTGGAACAAGAAAGAAAATTGCTAAGCCCTAAGAAGACTGATGTAAGTTTCAAATTTAAGATAATATTCAATAAAACATTTACAATAAAACACAATACAATACAATAAAACATTTACAATTACAGCTGAACGAGTCAGTACCAGATGCAACTAGTACAGCCCACACTGTGTTCAGTTTTGTCGATCGTAAATTAACAGCGAAAGCTAATTCCACGCAAGACACGCAAGCAGCTTTGGCTCAGTTATACGCTCATATACAAGCCATGCCGGAATCTGCCAAGAAACGGCGACTTGTGAAACAATTTAACAAGGAAAATGGACAAGGTACACCTAGGCACGTAAAGAATTGCAAAACCAAAAGTCTCGGAGATTCCATCAAGAAACATATCTTTCAAAAGAAAATCTTAGGCCACAAGAAATTCGTTGACATTAATATCGGATGCAATATTACGAGATCGAGCAGCGAAGAAAATATATTATCAACGGTTAGTTTCTTTATAATCCCTGTCTTTCTGTATGATACTTTTCATTGTATGTTTATTATTTGTTTGTGTGTGTGTAACAATAGCACGTTTATTACCTTTATCTATTTTCTTTGCATGTTCTGTATAGAAACTAGAAGACACGTTTCTTCCGACAAGAGCAGTTCTTAGCAAATCAAACGACGAACTTAGCACGGAAAACTGTGATACAACTAATAACGATCTTTTACATGCCAAACACACAAGTAGTATAGATAGCATTAAAAATGAGACTTTGATAAGTTGTAAAACAAAAAAGAAGCTATCAATCGATGAATCTATAGACATGAGAGAGGAGTTAGATGGGAAGAAGACACAGCATGATACAAAACAGGGCTTGGATTCAATTGAGCTCAGTTTGAGTACAAGTTTACAAGAAATTAATGTAATGATTAACGGGGATAGTCAATCTGATACTGGTAAATTAACGCGACCACTCAGTGAGCCACCCAACTTGTATTCTACTCACTATGACAATTTAACGAATGACGCTGAATTGATGCGGCGAAACTCGGAATCTACCCTCGTATCTATTGCAACATTAAATGTACAAAACTCTCCTTCAAAAACTTGTACCTCGAATGTAAAATCATCCGAAATTATTTCGAATGTTGAATTGCACGCCGAGAGCGCATGTACACATAATTTACAATCTCCGATGGTAAAAAACAGATTCAGAAATGTGTATGCTGTTCATACGTCAACACCATCGAGTTTATTACGACGAAGTTTGGCAACTAACGACTATATTTTGACTCCTATTACTAACAATGATAGAAGCATGAGTCCGATTACGCAAAGCGCAACAAAAATGACGAAAGCCATGCAGGTACGTAAATTTAAAACAATATATTATATAAAAAATATATACATAATTTAAAAATATTGAAATAAATATCAAATTAAAATTATAGTGTAATATAAAACTAAAAATACATTTATCTCCTAATTTGTAACAGGAAACTATGATGACTCCGCGCTCTAGAAAGCCAGTAATGATTGTTTCAACTTCGAATCTATGTAATCTCGTCACTGGCAACAACAGCTGCGATTTGCGTGGATCAAATCTAGATATGGTTAATACAATAAATAATTGCGCTTCCATTTTAGAGGAGTCCCAGACATACAATAGTACAGACAATGCGCTAGCTCACATAAAAGATGTCGAGAATAAAAAAGACAATAGATTAGACACGCTTGAAAAGCATAGCTGTGTACAATCTGTTACAAACTGTTGCACCTGTACGCAACAAAGTTCTATGTCCATAACGAGCACATTCAGGGAATACTTGTTGTCGAGAAGTGTCTTAACCGCCAGTCCCGTCGATCTCAGTTTTACGTCGCGGACGGGAGACTTTGAGCAATCGGAATCCGATTTGAATATATTAAACGATGATACACTGTCCGACAGTTTACTGTGTTGCTTAGACGGTAACCAACCAGAATCTGACACTTCCGGCATAGCATCCGGCAGCACGAATAGTGCGAATAATTCTACTGAGAAAACAGAGGAAATACCTTCTCCAAGAAAACGAGGGACCAGTTTACAACGAAATGATTCTAAAAAATCCGCGAGAGAACATGCGATCAAGAGCACAAGAGGCGAAGAGTACAAACATAAACTGCCAGACGAATCGACATTAAATCCAGCAAAAATGAAGGATAGCTTTCAAGAGACATCATTTTAAGTTATTCATATATTATTTAGTTATTAATATTAGTATATCGTTAAGTATAAGTAGATTTTTGTACTTTGTATACTTTAAGGCTGAATAGAATTGTCACATTAATTTAAGTTTATCAGTATGACTTTATACAGAGTGTCTCGCGCAATTGGGTGGAGTTGTATTTTCAAAACGATTAGAGAGAGATAAAAAAATATAAGGTAAAATTAAATGATTTTAGATGCTTCACATTTCTATGTTACTTTCATGCATTTTTGCGCATAGGTGCCTTTGCAAAGTGCAATTGTGCTTTTTTTAAACGAAACTTCAAATTTTTGGGTGCACTAATTGATTTGTCCTCTTCTATAAGAATCTATTATAAAGTTGTGTTTAAAAATTATTAGTTTAAAAGTCATTTTAACTGACTAATTACAAAGATACCTATTAAACATCGGCGACAATTTTTGGGCATAACTTGATAATAGTTTTTGTAGAGAAGGAAAAACTGCTTGGATTAGTGCACCCAAAAATATGAGATTCCATTTAAAAAGTGTAATTGCATTTTGTAATCTGTGCACAAAAATGCATGAAAGTAACACAAAAATGTGAAGCATCTAAAATCATTTAATTTTGCTATACATTTTTGTTCTGTTTCCAAATATTTTAAAGATACAATTCTATTTATATAGTTGCATAAGAACATCCTATATATAATTTTGTCTCGAACATAAATTGATTATTTAACAGTAACTGGATTATTTATTCCATTTATGTGGAAATTAAATCATTACTAACTATGCATATGATGCAAGATATTTAAAAAAAACTTTATTTTCCTTTCATGACAATCTTGATAAAGATGTTTATAACAGCTATGTATTGCTATGAAATGCAGCAAAATATTTTTCTAATTCATTTTGTAATTCTCAAATTGCACAATACATAACCATATGCTTTGATAATAAGTGTAATTATTACCTTTATGCATTTAAAATAAATTTACGGGATACAAGGTTCAAAATATTTATCAAGTTAAAATTATATGAAAAACTCGCATAATGTAGCATGTAATTATGATTATATACGAGAAATTAAGTATATCAAAGATAATTAAATATTAATCAGTATTATATGCTATATATGAAGTCATGTAAATCTAACTAGGATGTACTTTTTGTATTCTTAAGTAGAAGACTGATAAATTTTCAGAGATAGCTTGCGGCTTTAACATTGCAGATGATCGGGAAGTAATGCGCTATTGTGAATCTCATGTAGCAGTTATATTCAATTAATGTAAATTAATTAGATAAAATTGATACAAAAAGGAATATGTACACTTGTACGTCAGTACATATCGTCGTGACTTAAATCTGGTATATATGCAAAACCTCGCTCCTTCAGAGCTTTGTTTATCCGTTTTTTCTGCTCCTGCTTTGACTCTTGTTCGCGCCTCTGAGCATCCAAAATTTCATCCACCGTCACTTTTTTTAATGGCAACACCTTTTCCTTCTCTATATCCTGTAACGTGGGTGTATTCGTTAATTAAACACTGCGTAGAATTATTAGTATTTATTAGCAGAATTATAACAAGCATCTTTCTATTCGTGAAACGCTTACTATTTCTCCTAAAAGCACAACATTCTCCCCTCTTACTATGAAAATACCTCTCGGGATATCACCATACTCTTGACCAACATGAATTCTTTCAATGGTACTCTGAAGTACGATATTAGCAAATTGATCGACGCTTTTAAGATAGCCGATTAACGTTCTGCCGTCTCTCAATAAAACCATAAGTTTTTCTAAACAAGAAGTAAATGCAACATGATTGATATACGTTTAAGATGTAAAGACAGAAACTCTTCAAGTTTTAGACATATTATAACTTCGTTACATCTCTCGCGTTTGCATCAAGTTTTATTAATTTGCGCCGTTCTACGGCACATTCAAAATAAGCTAAGACTGAATGACAGCGATAACGAAGGTGAGAAATATTATAAATAAGAATGTGCCGGCACGTGAGTTCCTTCAATCATAAATATCAGATCGATACGTACTCTCGAGTTCTTCCAGCAGCGACGCTGTCCCTGGTGGCAATTCATTAGCCTCGTTCATTTCACCCGTTCAAACGAAATTAACAAACGGATCGAGTCACCAAACACTTGCTCTTTCCGATATTAATAATCCTCCACTCGCTGGCTGTCGCTGGCTCGACAAAATCGCTTGTCCAAAACAACGTCGCTGTCGCGCTAAATCTGTAAACAACTCGAGAACTGGAAAAGTAAAGAGTTGCCGACAATATCGACCGTGCCTTTTTTATACGGTTTATAACAAAATTGTTTTATCGACGTGGTGCCGAACATTTACATTATCGAGTGTAGATGGCGGTCACGTTACGTTACATTTCGCGGCAAACGAGTTGCGTCTGGCGAGAGTAGAGCAGAGCTCGTTTCGCATCATCGCGTGCGGCCCTGCGAGCTTTTAATTCGAATAAATTCGAGTTGACGAGGAGTCGGGCCTTTTAACATTCCAACGATAACCGCGCAGGTTCGGAAAGAACGAGACTCTTTGGCCGTTGCCTTCGTCGTTTCTCTCCGCCAATTTGGTCTGACTTTTGCGCATGTCGGCACCCGGAGGAAGCCATTTCAAATCGCCGGCGTTCAGGTACGAAAGCCGATATTGCGATTTTTAATCGATCTTCGATTTGTCTCTTGTCCTAAATTACAGCGATATGTTTCTTGTTTTATCTGCATATGAGATTATCCATCTTTATTTAGTTTCCTATTATCTTTTATATCTGTTCACAATAGATCACGCGCTGGTCGCGCGCATTATTCTTGATTGAAATTTTTGACAAAATGACATTTGTGAATTACAATATAAATTCCTATAAAGATAAGTATACTAAAAAATAAAGATATTAATATAAAGAATTATATATAGAAGAATTATTAGTTGAGTTTAATATAAAAAAGCTTGGCTATATAGAAACTAGTTTGGAATTTTAAGTTTTAATATTGATTATTAAATAATGTAATTTTATAATCTAACATCTTACTTTAGCATTTCAAAAAAGTAACGAAAAAAAATAACGAATCGTTACTTTCTAAGTAACGGTAACGGTAACGCGTTACTTTTTAAAATTAGTAACGAGTAATGGTAACGAGTTACTTTTTACAAAAAGTAACGGTAACGGTAACGCGTTACTTTTTTAGAGTAACGTTCCAACCCTGTATATATATATATAAATCGTTTATAATTACAAAGTAAACATTTAAGTTTGTTCTGATGTAAAGTTTAATCTACATATATTTACCGTACAGTTTGAGAGAAATTTATATTAATAAGCAGGACATATATATATATGACATTTAACCTCAAATGAACCCTTACAGCATAAAAATTGCAGCAACATTTCGGCAATATTGCAATGTTACTGCAATGTTGCTGCAATTTCTGTTCTGTAAGGGAACTGATTAAGTTTATCATTGTCTCTTTTTCACACGAACTATAAAGCGATGTACGCTTGATGTAATAATTAAAAATATGATAAATATAATGAAAAATGTTAATTTATACATTTTTAATTCAGATTTCATTTAATTAAGCATTTTTAAAGATATAATAGTAAATAAATGTCATATTTAGGCTGCGGTCCACTTGATGCTTCAAAGTTGATGCACTTGATGCTACAAACTTGATACTACAAATGCTTCAAAGTGTTTAATTAATCAATCAGAACAAAGAATTCTATTAATTGTTCAATCCAAAAATGCTTCAAAGAATTTGTAACATCAAGTGGACCGCAGTCTTATATTTCATTACCTGTTATTGGTACTTAGATCAAATGAGCGCCTTATAACTTTTATTTTGTCATTTTTCAAATATTTAATAACATATAAAATTAATAATAATTATGCATAATGACATTAACGAATTAAATATTGTTGATATAATGTTTCTATATAATTATTTTAATCGTTTTATCACAATTTTAAGAATAAACTGTTTATTGACTAACAATAAGAAGTAGCGCGAGAACTTCCTTAAATGCGCACGTATAAAGTATATCTTGACTACAGCAGGAGGAATCTTCGAGCTAAATTAACGTTTATAGAAAGCAGAAAGATTGCAGAAACATTGTAGCGATATTACAGAAAGATTGCAGAAACATTGTTGCATGATTATAAATATATATTGCGCGACGCTATATTGTCGTCGAATCGCAACGCCGAAATATTCCTTTTTGAAAAATCATGGTATAAATTCGCAATTATCTCCAATTTTAATAATACAATAAATATAATATGTGTACTGTTTAATACGATTGTTAACTGAATTTTTCTCTTTTTTATGTAACATTTATTTATAACTATATCATAAGATTATCGTAATCTTGCACATAAGATCCAAAAGCGGTAACGCTAATCAGGATATTTTCAAATTATATTAGAGAACGTGCCAGAATCTCAAAGACAAAAAAATTTCTATCGTCTTTTTTAATGTATATACAATTATATATACAAAAATCACGAATCAACGCGACTATGAGATTTGGATTAGCCATCTGGGTGTCGATTGTATATCTCAAAAGTTATTGTTAGTGAAAATTACAAAAGTGATCAAATTCGTCAGGTTTTGACCAATGAAATTATAAATATGCTAGTCAATTTGCTCATTTTTGTAATTTTTACGAAGTTGTGTAATACACAATCGAACCCCAGATACTCGTTAAATCATCGCAAATCGGCGCTTAAAATAAAATTTGAAGAAAATACGTATCCAGTGATACGTGGGTAGAGGGAAGGAGAAAAAAAAGAGGCAGACGAATGTTCGAACAACATTGCGGCAATGGGGTTCCAGAGTTCCGGCGCGTTCCTGCGACGCACCTGGGTCATCTCGGCGTCGGAACGCCTATCCGAGACTCTGCTTTACGCGGACACTTTATGCCCCCGATTGCGAGCGACACCAGAACGCTCTCAACTACACCCGGGCTGCCATCCACAGTCCTTTTCCGATCGCAAAACAACGAGAGGAGAGCGCGATTTAATTTAAGGGCCCTGTAAAGCCGCGCGCGGCGCGTTTCCCTTCTCCCGCTGCGTAGTCCGCCCGGTTCGGCGGCACGTTTTAATAATCGTGGACACGACAACGACGTCGAGAGCTTTCTCGTAAATCAGATTCGTCGCCTCGGAGCGACGAATCTTATCGGGACGGAAAGTAACGCACGGGTAATGCAGCATTTTCAAATGCCGCGCGTGCGGTATTTGGCTTTAGCTAGAATCCTAGATAAAGACCCAGGCAGAACAAAAAGTCACGATAACGTCACAATGACACCAAAATTATCTCAAAATGACTGTCAAAGGTGTCATTTGGCGTCATTTTGATGTCATTTTTACTTTCTGTTCTGCTTAGGAAGAGAAGCGCAACCGAGCATATATACATATATATAGACGTCATTTGTAGAGAAAATAACTGTCTGATACTTTTCTCTCTCTTCTTCTTCTATCTAACTGAGCCTTCTTCTTCTACCTAACTGAATATAGAAAAAAATGGCAGAACCAATCAGCAGCCGTTACACCGGTTGCGCTTCTCTTTTTATCTAGGACTCTAGCTTTAGTGACCTCGGCGACGTGAATTTTCGCAGAAGATTCGTAGCGTATTCTTTCCTTTCCTTGCGGATACGTTGATGAACATATTAGTTTGCATCTATGCGTGAAGTCATGATCATCATCTAGTAATCTATTTTTAAATAAATAGAGAGTATTAAACTAAGAAAGAAGTAGGGTATGTGGCAAGTATGGCACATGCCCTGGGCGCCACCTGAAGGGGGGCACAATTTTTATTAACCTGGTACGACCCAACGTTCTTCCTCAAGCACGGTAGACATTAATGCATATAAAAGCTAAAACAACAGTCTAATAAGTTGCTACCTAAATTTAAAAAGATTAAAAAGCTTGACTTGTATTTTTGAGCTGATATTATGATAAGTTAAAAGATGTGTTATATGTTTAGACAGGGGCGCAATTTCAGTGCTTGCCATAGGAGCCATTTTCCGTAGATACACGCCTCTGTATTTAAATGTTATATCTGTTATGTTATATCGTATAATCGTGACGTTCATAGTTACACGTCACGATTACGCAGGTTTCGCACTCTGCGTTCTTACAAATTATACGCGTGAGAGACCGAGGTAAATATAGTGTCAGGAAAAATTTGGTTGAACCGCACCGCTGTTGGATATGAGGTTGGTTCGCGTCACATGCCCCAACATGCTCCTATTCACTCCAATACGTTGATTCCGGTCATTCCGGTAACGCCAACCTATTAGAGTGCATTGGAGTGAGTAGGAGCATGTTGGGGCATGACGACGCGAACAAACCTTTGGATACCGCGTGGATTTCGGCGTGGCTGTGTAGGGGCTGTATTTGAAATTCAAATAAAGTGGTAAGAGGTTTACGACGGGCTTAAAGCCGATGTTACTTGGCCGTAAGTATCACGGGGTATCTTTGCTTCCGAGAAAGGTGGGCGCGTACGTGTTAAATTCGCGGATTCGATCGAGCGTAAACGAAACGAACGCTCCAGCTTCTATCAATTTTCTCGTTCTTGTACGAGAAAATTGGTACTTCAGAACATAAATCCGAACGTTAATTCTCTACTTTTCCCCTCGTGGTTAAAAGCTCGGGTTGTCGGATTCTCCTCGCCCCCTTCAGCGGATGCTCCTCGAGTGTTGCTGAACTCGAGGGATACCCAACGATAGCTACGCGCTACGAAATCGAAACCGGGGTCGCGAGTCACGACCGAGTCGTGCCGGATAGGAGTCCGAAACGATTTAATGCTCAGCGAATGGCAGTCTTGGGAAAAATCGGCACCGCAAATACGGCCAAACGACGCGAGATTGTGGAACGGAGTCCGGGGAGAAGGGAAGATCTGGTGGGGGGGACCGCCGGAGCGAGGACGAACGGTTATACCGGGGGTGGAGGATGAGGGAACGGAACCCACGTCGCGATCGTTTTGTCTTTAAACGCTTCGTAAAAAAGAGCTGGACACGATTTACGCTTGATTACAGCCCCGGCGCGGGGGTCAAAAGTCGAAACGAAATGACTATAGATACCGATGGGAGCGAGCAAGTGGAGATTATAGGTAACGGCTAATAATGCGGCTTGATCTCTCCTCTCCCCCCTCCCCCCTTTCCCTCTCCCGTCGCAGGAACGAGCCGCTCTAAAGAGCGCTCAAACGCTCAATCGTCTCGGTTTTCTACTCCTTCTCCCGTGCTCCTTTTACCGCTCGTTTGATACGTCTACGACACGCTCGGCAATTACCATTAAAATCCCGTCGTTCACGCGAATTGCTCAAAAATCCGGAAAAATTCGCTTTATTTGTCACGTCTCTTGGACGTCCGAGGTTCGAGCCGTGACTCTCGTGCCGTTCGAGAATAAATCAGGATTCACGGACCGACACCGAACCGGTTTCGGCGGTTTGGAACTTCGATTCTACAGATACGTCGACGACGAACCCCCCTCCCCCCCTCCGTTCGCGTTCAAATCACGAACGTGACGATTTGCGTGAAATACGCTCTTTCCCACGTGTCTACGTAACCGCGTCGAGAATCGACCTCGCCGAAGATTATTTATCTCCAGGAAATCATTATTTCCAAGGGAATCCCCGAAATGAATCTCGCTCGTGCGTTACTCGCGCGGTTCGAGAGTTCGCTAATCGATTGACTCGCGATCGGATCAGCTTGATCGACGTCGAGGGAACGCGGCGCGACCGCGACAACGCGCTCTCGTCCCCCTCGCGCTTTTCCTTTCTCAATCCCATACTCCAAGATGGCCGCCGGCGGCTTGAACGCGCGCGAGTGGAGGCCTTGGAGCAAAAAAGGACAAGCGTAATAACATAGTATCGTTAATGGCCGGGCAATTTCAACGTGTACGAGTGCCCTCCCTTTCTCTCTCCCCTTCTCTTCCTCCTTCATTCCACCCGCCTCCTCCTCCTCCTCCTTCTCCTCCGACTCTCAGCCTCCCTCAGCTGTGGCCTTTTCTTTCTCTTCCTCCGCTCTCCTCCTCTTTCGAGCGGGCGCGTTTCGCTCCTTTCCGTTCTCTTCTTCCTCTCGTGCCCCCTTCTCGACATCGCGCCAAACCACCCTGCGTCCCTTTTATGTCGCTGCGCGAGCTTCATGCTGTTCCCGAACACGCGCGAGTCTTTTACCAAAAGAGGACCGAGTTCATAGATTTCAACAGTCACGAGACTGGGGATTCGTGTTGATCTGCTCCTCTTAATACCAGAATGACTGCATTCGATTAGGAAGCCACGATTCGACTTTGTCCTTTTTTTACCCCAAACTTGTTATTCGACACTTTTTAAAACAAAAAAATAGATATTTCTGCTCAAATAAGATCGCTTAAAGAGTCTTTTTGCTGTTCACTTGTTTGCGCTTGAAAACGCCAAACTTGTTTCGTTTTTCAGGATATTTTCGATCGGCTATTGCCAATATAAGCGTCATTTGCAGCTGCAGTTGTTACGAACCTCCGTGAATTCTTTATACGTCGTTTTATCAAACGCGTATCCACTTTTATAGCCGCTGAATTATTTCCGGCGACGTTAAATATTTATTTTACATTTAGAGAGGTGTCATTGTGATTCGCGCGCGGCTGGAAATTGTGCCCCATTAAAAAAAAGAGAGAAAGAGAGAGAAATAGAGAGAATAAAATTCCGATCGTTCTTATAAATGTATAATGAAAAGGACGCGTAACGCGCACGTCCGTCGCATGTCGGGCGTTTCAAAAAAATACAATCGGTGTCCATCGCCAAAAGCGACTGGCCACGCAAATGCGAGAACATCGGTCGATCTCAATTATTCAGGTAATTCGTTGAACATCGGCGGCCCAATGACTGGCGGCCGAATTTCTTTTTGTCACTCGGTAGCGCGTTTCCGCGTGTTTTCTCTTCGTGCCCGGAAATCGGTTATCGACGCACCCGTACATTTGCGAGATGCCGAATATTTTGTCGCGCAAGCTCGAAACACAATTAATGTCCTATCGTGCATTGGCCTGTATTTAATGCTGATATAGCGCAATGTAACTTCATTGACAATGAGTGATAAAACGAGATTTTTCCTATGCATCTCTGGCAAATACCTATGTTTATTTATATCAAACACGAATCGCATAGTTCTTTTTATGATGCGGCAAATTTTAATAGTTTGGAAATATTATTATAAAGGATGTTTGGGAATATTATTAGATAAATAGATAAATATATTTATGTAATAATCAGTAAAAAAACATTTTGTACTTGTGTTAAAACTAGTCCTTGTTAAAATTTTTATGTTGAATTTTTAACATACCCGAGTGTTATATTAACATAATGTGATTATGTTATTTGAATATTTTGTGTTATTCAACATATTCAACATTTCTTAATGCTGAAATAACACAATTTGTGAGTAAGTGAAAAAATAATATAAAAATAACGTAGTTTTAAAACGTAAATTTTAAGATAAATGAATAAAATGTACGTGTTAATTTAATATATTATAAATGTTAATTTTACTGAAGAAATATGCTTCCACAATTTGTTTCCAAATTGTGTCAAAGTGTTATATTTTTTGTGTTAATTTTTATATAATATTTGTATTATTTTCTAACATAGGCTGCTTTTAGTGACACAAGTGTTCTTCTATCTTTGTTACTTATTGAATGCCAAGAAAGATTGAATGACGTTTGTGTGAACTTGTATCGCTAATGTAAAAGGAAAGCAACCATATTCATCTTGTGTTAAATTAACACAAAAATTTTGGTGGACCATTTGAAACACCTGAAATAGGTTAAATTTAACACAAATTTTCCAACTATGGAAAGAGAGAGAGAGAGAGAGAGAGAGAACTTTCTATGTAATTAATTTCTCCATAAAGAAAACTCTAGTTGATTTCCAAAAATACAACCCTCTAAGCTGAAGGTTCGAAGCTTCAAATTGCGAGGAGCTTCGACTTTAATGCCCGATTCGCATCATAACTTCAGAAAAGATTTTTTACGAGTCCTTGATCTAAATTATGATTTTTTGACACAAAGGTCAAAGGAGAGTTCGAATGTCGCGGGAACTCCACCATCCGATCCTCGGGCAATGAACATATGTCGCTGTAAAGGTGCCTTTTTTATACTGACGTTCGACGCTCATTTTCAGCGTCAAAATAAGTCATATGGTCAAAGTTGACGCTATATAGATAATGAAAAATGTATGAAAAGGCTGTAGCGTCACGTATGTACCCCTACAGCATAAAAATTGCAGCAACATTGCTGCAACATTTCGGCAATATTTAATGTTACTGCAATGTTGCTGCAATTTTTGTGCTGTAGGGGTAGCATCAATAGCGTCAGTAGCATTTTGACGCTGGAAGTTAAATAAATCCAACTTGTAGGCCGGTATTCATAATCGGTTTCTTATATTTAAGATCGTCTTAAGTACAATACAATCTTAAGATGTCGTAAACCAATCACAGTTCATTATTCTCCTTGCGATCGAAGAATAATGAACTGTGATTGGTCAATTTCTTACGACTCTTACGACTGCGACTCATTGTAGATGGCCCTTTAAGTATAAAGATGGACTATGGACGGTATTCATAGTCAGTTCTTATATTTAAGACCGTCCTAAGCACGATCTCAAGATGCTATACAGCCATTTCATTGGCTGAGCGGGATCTTAAGTCCACCTAAAACCC
>NJRP01000484.1:80229-109924 GCA_003063835.1 Aphaenogaster floridana | reverse complement strand
TATTTATTGTAATAATCCAACATTTTATAGATTTAACGGAATTAGTAATATCTTTTCCATCTTTCCTAATTACTTTCACGTGCTGCAAAAAGTTTTTAGTTTCATTCAAAAAAATGATTTGTTCATTTGTATTTGTGAATGCTTGTTTATTCAAATCGCTGCTGTAAACTTTTGAAGAGTTCAAAATATCAAATAATTTATTAAATCTTTCTATAAATTCTGCTGTAGATGTAGCCGCCGCAGGTAAGAAACCGAAACTAATGTATGTATTCAGACCCGCTGAAACAGATCTGCTGAATACCTGTGCCGCATATTTAACTTTCATTCGCTGAAAATTGTTTGGATTGATATGGGTATCTGTCAGTTTAGGAGCTGCTCTAAATTGTGCTTTCTTATCACAATTATAAAATTCTTCTATATATTTCCATGAAGCAATTTTATCTGCAAAAATGTAATTGTGATTTAATAAATTATTTCTAGTAGCTTTTAACAGATGAGGTGTGTCAAACATATAACATATTTTATCTTCATCTATTTCAAAATATGGTTTTTCGGCACTTATATTCAATAATGTGGCCAACTTACAGAAGTTAGAACCCATATCCGTAGTTAAACCAATAACTTTTAAACCAATATTTTTTAATTTTTGTACTGCATGTTTTATTATTAATAACAAATCTGAGGCCTTTATTGTAGAATGTGAGAAGAAATAACTTAGCGGTTGTTTCCACGATTGACAGATACCCCTAATCATCAAAACTGTTACATTTCGTGCAGGTAACGATGATTGTGAATATGTTGTGTTTTCAAAGCCTATAACTTTATCCCGTGTTATATTATAAAATAAATGTGTTTTTAAGGACATTTCATCCATGCAAATTATGCAATATTTGTTAATTTCTTCCAATGAGTCAACCTTAGTTTTGAGCATTTGAAATATATTATCTTGCAATCCCGGATCTATGTAACAGTGTTGTGTAAATTTTCTTAAAGTGCTTACACTAGGTAAACAAAATATCTTAGACTTATTTACTAAGTTTCTATACGTTTTGGGACTAGCAAAATATATTGCTAAACAATGTTGTTTAAATGAAGTGCTATATCTCCTACCTCTTGCTTCTTTTTTAAAAAGGCGTGCTTGCATTTTTAAAAAATCAGCTGTCTGTTTGGGATAAAATTTTTCTAATAACATGTCTAATGAATCAATGCTTTCCATTTTACAGTTTTGCATTTCCTGCACTTTTGATTCCAAAACTGTTATCCTCTTTTTGTACTTTTTTATTTTTTGTTGAAGTTTTCTTTTTCGTGGAGATGTTGAAGAAAGTGATAAACCTGTTTGTATTCCCACATCTGACACTGATGACTTTCTTTTTCTGTCTTCTACATGTGTAGTATCCAAGGATACTTCTACAAGGACACGTTTTATTTTTATAGTTATGAATATTTCTCATCATTTTAATAACAGAATAAATATAGAATATAAACGTATATTTTACATTTACCTGTAAGATTCATTTGATTTAATTCATTATTATTAGACACAATAAATTCTTCATTGTGTTCCAAGTTTTGCATGTCCATGCAATGTATCGTTACATTTGATGTATTTGGATCTGTTTCCTCATCTATGGAAACAGATTAAATTATGTATACATGTGCTTATGATTGCGTTCAGCAGAAACAGCAGCTCAGTGAGCGCTCAGTGGACTACTCTTTCCACTGTATGCAATCATTGTGTATGTGTGCATGTATGATTTATTATTTTTAAATAACTTACCATTATTTCTAATAACACAATTTGGAACTGCGTGTGGTTGTAATCTCGTCCTCTCATAATTTAGAAACATTGTTTTCTCAAAATGAAGTTTACACACTCTATAATTGTTATATAGTTGTATAGGTTTCTTCAATAATAAATCTTTTCGACCGCAAGCTGATACCCATAATTTCGATCTTCAAGACAAAAAATAATACTTTACACAAATTTGGTATGTTGAAATTGAAAAATATAACATACTTTTATTATATTTGATTAACGATTGATTAGATTGTACAAATACAGTTCAAGTTTTACCGAAGTTAACCTAAAATATATAAAGATATAAAATTTAAACTTGATCCTGTCTCTTAATATATATTATATAAATGTGTGTGCAGAAAACAATTATAAACAATAATTTATTAAATCGTGTTCATACAATCCCTCTTAAAAAGATTGATTAAAAATAACCTTTCTGTGTCTTGCGGAAATCGAAACAAGGTTTCTTTTAATCCTCGTTTTTTATTCCTTGCACTTTGGCAATTTGATACACAGCATCTATATCCACCTCTTTCACTCATTGTACACTTTTTAATATTTTTTACTATTATTCTAATTTATTAGCTTCACTGTTTAACAGCAGTTGGCCGCCATATTCTTGGGTGTGCAAATCGGTCATGCGCGAGTGACAACCATTAGCACTATTTTTCACGGAGTGAACCTACTGTTCTTACTATACTGTGACTCGGGCGCGATGCCGAGATTAAACCGTGCACCGGCGCGATTACGATCCGGCAGTATCCGATTGGCCGCCGCTTCGTCGAACGGCCGGGGCGGAGCGAGCGTAATGAGTTTCTAGCTTAGTACTCTCCCCGTCTCTCTCCCTCTTTCCCTTTCGCTTCCGCTTTCCCTTCCGCTCCGCGCTTCTCGCGCACCGCGCGTTTGCCCTCTTCCGTTCGCTTTCTCTCGTCTCGCTCGTTTCCGCGCGCTCACCCCCTGCTCACGCACCCCCTCCCACACACACGCGTGCACGAATCTCTTCTCTGAACGCGGCGATACCTCGCGTATACTTCTTTCTTCCTTCCTCGTGATTTCGCTGCCAACGTTCTGCGCTGTCTCGTTTGTACCCGGCGCCACGATGCAATCGCACGAGGTACCGCCATTATCGAAGGACTTTTTAATCCTTCGGCACCGGGCCGTTCTTGTAAACCACGTTCGCCGATTGCGGTTAAAGTTTCACTCAACGCTCTTGATTCAGAAGTTACAGGAACGAGGCGTTAATAAAGGGTAAACGGAAAACGGACATCGATGTGCCTCATAAGTCAATATCGAAGTAAAATATCGACGGGAAAACGCCGAGCAGTAATTCGGCACCATCGATGTTTTCCAAGTACCCACCGATGTTTCGCGATGGTCTGCACCCTTGATTTTATTTCAAAGTGATATACTCGAGCCCGCGGAACGCGATTTATTTATCGCTCGCGGCGTTTCCGAGCTGCGTTCGCAATCAAATTGATTCGCACATTACAAGGAAAGCATGAAAAACGTTATTGGCACGTACGTCGTCTTGCATTCTCCGTCTATGATTTATATCGAAAGAGATTTCTCAGAGCTTTAAATTATTTATTCTCTCGATATACCGCCAGATAGATACTGATGAAGATATTTCCGCGTATTTAAATATTTCGAATGCGCGCATATTTATATATTTTTTTCTAATTATCCAACTCAAGCGGCATTTCACGTATCAATAGCAGATTGAAAATACATCATTTCCAATCAACGCTATGCGTGTCAAAGTTATTTTCCTGATACGCGATAATTACTCTACATATACTACTTAAAATTTGTAAAGAATATATATTATAGAACAGCTGGAATAAAAACTTCTATTTCAACGTGAGATAAGAATGTAATTAAAGGCACTAATGAGGATAATGAAACGAATAAGAATAATTTGACGAGCAACGTAAATGCGAAGGCGCGCAACGCCCAGAAATATAAGCAGCTGCACTCCGCATCGTACAGTCCTTTCTTTCTCTCGTCAACGGCAATTGTAATACCTATTTATTGCCGGTGCACGATCCCGAACCGCGCGCCGGCCTCCTAACAAATTATGCAGAATAACGCAGCGTTAATTACGGCCGATTGCGATCGCATGATATGATATTACGAGATGAACCTTCGGTTGCCACTGCACGGGCAATTTGTGAGTCCGCACACGAGCGTCGGGCATGCCCATTAGTTTCTTTATACGCGGCCCGCGCGTAATCGGGCTCTAGTTGCGCGCACCTATTAAATTCCATGGTTTGTTTGTTTGCTTGCTTTTTGACGACCGGCACGCTGGTGCTTCATCCGGAATGGCTGGTTCCATCGAACGAGATTGAATCGAGCCGGAGCTCCTCTGATGAGATTTGCGTGCAAAAAACGATTAATACCTCGTTTCTCGAATATCCACTTAGGATATGGGAATTGCGAGACGCGTCTCTTAAATCGCTGGCAGACGTGTATGTCTAATCTTCGAATTTTCGGTTTACAATGTCTCACGTTTGTGTGCCCTTAACTCTGCAAAAAAGGAAGAAACAAATAGTTTCTCTTATATTCTTAATCAAACGTAGAATTGAAGAATTGTTATCGAAATCCTGGAGAAGGGGATAATTTTTGTAGGATGAGAGAAAGTAGAATTGAAACTTTAACATCAAGGAATTGGTATCCCTATACCAAAAGCTTGCGAGTTGTTTTACGCGGAGCGAACGTTTTACTCCAAGTTGGTTCTTTGCGCGCGACTCCTGAAAATCGATGTCGACACGACGAATCCGTGAAACATTTAAAAGTTCTCGTTGGTACGCCTCCATTGTTGGCCTAATACGAATGAGTCGGTATCCTTGTCGACTCTGCATTCTTCATGAGAATCGCAATCCGCCTAAAACGAACGTGACAAACACCCGACGTTTGCGGTAAAAATATCTTATACGTTCTACGGCGGTCATTACGTAGTCTCTTCTGGTATATATAAAGCCTGCTTTCTGAATTACTTTTCGAAGCAAAGTGCAAAGTTTCACGTAAACATATTTCTAAAAAAACCTATTATAAGAATCGAAATGCGATAATTTTTGCAACATAAGAGCCCGATTAGATTTAGTCAAAGATTCGACGAGGGAACAGTTCGTAATTACGGGGGTGGTACACGAAAAGGACGGGACTAACCCCGGACTAAATTTATCCATTTACAGCGACGCGACCGATTTCGGGTTAATCATTATACGGACGACGCGAGCGGTATGCATTAAAGTTGATTTCTTTCCTCGCGGAATAGCCTTAAACCTGCTCTTCGGTGGCCGTGGTGGTATCGCATCCAATCTCGGACAACCGCGATCTCCCGAAGCTTAGCTCTCGGCCGGGAGAAAAGAAACGTTAGGGGTCTAATCGCGTTAGGTGCCCGGCTCGGCCATGTTGCTTTCTGGTCACGTACCGCCGTAAAACAAAGGAACATTGAGCGAGACCTCACGCAGGATACGCCCCTTAATATTTAATCCCTCATTATTGGGCTGAGGCCGAGCTTTTGAGACAATTGGCAGTTTTACTAGCCAATAAGATATCGCGGAATACCGACCGGCGGAAACATTACGATCACGCGTGCTGATCACACCAATTCCGGGGCAAGCCTAACGGAGAACGGAGAACGTATTGTGCGATTGCTATAATAGGATATTACGTCGACGTAAATTCAGACCAAAGTTAACTGAAGCTAATAAGAAAGTCCTACGCTAAATTAATTCAATGAGTGAAGCGGAAGATGAAGTATGAAGAATATTGTTGTTTTCTGGGATGATTTAAATGTTTATACGGGTACTGAAATTTAAAATAGACTTTTCAAGAATTGAGACGACGGCATGACAACGGCAAACAACTTTCCACGCTTAAAAATTGCAAGTATGAACTACGCGCGTGGCCACGTTGTCCCCATGGCGTAGTTACTACGGCACTGTTCTTGACCCAAGAGACCTGCCATAATGAAATTAGAGTTCTCGTTGACTGAGGCGAGGTCCAACGTCGAGAGAGCGGCGCAGCTGTTGAAATATCACTGCTTTTGCAAAAGGTGGAACAGCCACTCGAGCTTGGTTGGAGAAAGGGGGGTTCGGAATGGATAGACCGAGAGAAAGAGAGAGTGCGAGAAAACGAGAGAGAAATTGGTAGGAGACAACGTGATCGAGCACCGGACATAGCGCGGTATAATGAAAACATGGCCGCCACCTGAAAATCCCGGATAGCTTTGAACGGAAGTCTGGTTAAAGTTTATCTCAGCTCGTGTCGACACTTTTTAAAGCGACCGATTTGTTATTTTTTAATCATTAATAGCTGTAAGGTACATCATCGGTCGATTAATTAAAACGATCCATCTGGATCGGTCCCATACGCATAGAATAATTTTTCTAATCGATTTAGAAAAATCGTATTGCAAAGTATCGCGAGGATCCACGATCATTTCGGGGGCTGTGTCGACGATCGCATTGGCGATCGTATTAATCCGATTTTTCCATTTAGCGGGAAACGTAACGACTTGTCCTCGGCTGAATTTCATGGAGCTCGAAATTAAATAGAATTTAATCTCGGGACGCGGTCGTAGCCCGGAATGCACAGAAGTCTGGTTTACGTCATCCGTAACCACTTAGCGTATTGGAGTTTGATTTATTTTCCGAGCCAAACTGCTGCCTGGGGAGGGCGGCTACCCTCTCAATGTACTCTATTGTATTTCTATTAAGTCCCGAGCACGTTCTTTCGCCCCGCACGATCGTACCGTATCTCCCGACATTTCACCCTCCTATGACGAGATCGTCGGCCGCGCTGGCACGTGTTTTTTAAACGCTTCTGCATCAGAGAGTGTCAATTTAATCGAAGAAAAGAAGGACTAGTTATAGATGCAGAAATATAAGATTCCACGTGCGACAAGAATGTTTGAAAATCAAAGTTATACCAAAAATAAATTTTGATATAACAATATTAATTAATACGATGACGTCGAATAAATTTTCCCTTTCTCATCTTTTATTTCCCTCGTTCCTTCATCTTACGAAAGACTTACGGTGTACGCCACTTGAAACTTTTTTACGGGGCAATGCAAAGATACAAAGTTAGGGGCACTTCGCGCCAAGAGTGGACGTAATATTCCATTAAATTGCAATTAGCGCCAACCACGTAGGAATGCTTTATACCAATTAGAGATTTAATTAATTAATTAGTTAACTTCTAACTCGTAGAACGCCAATGAGACTTTTCGGACGATGATTTAGATGAAGACATCGCGAGGCAGTAAGGGCCGCCGAGACATAAATCCACTGTAACGGATTAATTCCATCGTACCTCGAAAGCAACGAGTATTTAATCGTGCTACACCGTAACGCCGGCTGAGCATGATATTTATGCGCTTCTTAATCTCGTTCAAAACCTAAATGAGTTAATTGGCAATATATGATCTCTCCGAATCCTGTGTTTATAGTAAAATGAAACAAAGAAGAAAGACTGGATTGACAAAATTGAAAAGTACGGTGTATATTATGTACCCAGAAATTTTTCATGACAAGCATCATCAATTCTAAAGTCATTTTCCAACTTAACAATTATCATTCAAGCATTTAAACTTCTTTATTATTTATTCGAGTATACATTTGCTCCCTACGCGATACAGCTTATCATAATCATTTAATTTGAAGGCATGGAATATTTAAAAGCGATTTTTCTGGTGAACAACATTTCTTTGTGTCTTTTCGAAGGTAAGGCAATTATCTCGATCGGTGAAGCAGCGTCGCGTAATGATTGAAAAATTGTAAACAGTTTCCCAACTTTTAGTCGGCCAGCTTGCCAACGGAAATTAAGCATTCTTTTATCTTCCCGCGACGTTTCACGCGTCTCAGCTTGGAGTTCCTCTTAATCAATCAAAAAATCATGAAGAAATGAATTAGGTAGTAACTCTCGGAGGAATATTTCACGGGAGATGGGATGCTAAGCCCCTTCGTTTGATCTCTCGATCGAAAAACGCCGAGACCGGCCCGCACAATTTTACGTACGACACGCTGTTATCAAGGTTTCGCAAACTATATGAGCCGCATTTCGATGCCGATTGACGTTTATAATTCAAATTTTGGGAATTGTACGATTGTTATATCTATTAATTGTCGGGTTGATCGTTACACGCGATCGAAAACGTAATGACAACACATCGGGGGCACGCGGCACGCGAGCCGATTCCAGCGGGTGGAAAATTCCGCCAATAACAATAACAGCGGGAGGTCGGTATAGAGAAATAGGAAGGAGAACGAGAGAGAGAGAGAGAGAGGAAGAAAGAGTCGGGAGAGAATGCGCTCACGGTGATAAACTCCTCGGTAGACAGAATACAGATCGAAAGTCTGCCGGCTAACCGAGTTATCGTGGCCTCCGCCGAATTACTGCACCCGCTTTCCCTCCATTTGGAAAATCCCCTGGTACTAAATAAATGTTTCACTCTGGCCGACTTGCCCGGTATATTTATATGCGGTGTTGCGGCGGCAACGGCGGCGATGTTAACCCCCCACGGCCGCCCTCTGCGCGCCTCCTTCACCCCTGCGCAGCCATATGTACTTTCCGCAGGAAGTCTCGGAACCGGCACCGCAGCCACAACAATGGAAACAACGGCGGATATAGGTGCTCGCAAGACGTATGAGGCTATCGTTTTCCTCGCGTAAAACTTTTCCACTCCGACGTGAATGTTTTAGGCGAGCTACCGATGGGGGCCCTGCCGCAGGAGGGAACAGCGGTATTAATCCTTTGTAGATTGGGGGTAATTACGCTTATCGCTTTTTCGAGTTTACGATTCTTCAATTATACATCGACGTTCGCGATTTACGGAGACGCGCGCGACGCCCTCAGACTTTGCGAGATAGCGTTCGCAATAACGATACCCCTAAATCGGCGCGAATCTATGCCCGCGGTGTGGTGCGACGCAAACTTTTTTCTCCCTCTTTGAATGTTTCAGATATATATTCGCCGACCGAGTCGCGTCGCAAACTCATAGGTTCTTGTAGGGGCCCCTCCAGGGCGATTCTCGGTCGGCCACGAAGTTTAAAGTTCCGCAGTCGCGCGGCAGAAATCGGGGATGCCCCGTGGGGAGACAGAAAGTTTCGTTCCGTCCGCCATATAGTCTGCACCGGGTAATTCAGAGATACGTCGATTTTCCATTCCGGCTCCGGTGTCCGTGACTGTCCCGCGCATGAATGTTTTAGTGGAGATAAAGCTGCTCCAAAGTGACTCCCGATCGCTTCGTTCGAGTCTCTACAATCCGCTGTTTCGCCGAGTAAAATTAATTTTACCCGGTGCATACGGCACTCGAACTTCTACTACATGATAACGATTTTAATTTATCTTCCATTGCTGCAAAAGATCTCCTCTTTGGTATTACTGAACCATTTAAATGCCAACGAAACACGATTTTTATATATTCATATTTTTAAATATTCTCATATTTTTAGCAACGCGAAAAGGATATTATGTACAATTGCCGTATGATTTTTAAGTAAAATGCAGACACACGAATAAAATCGTGTAACGATTATTATTATTACTACGTAAATCGCGCAAAAGACGGAAGTATTGTCATTCTGAAGTCGTACTGTGTTGGTGCGCACATAACGAAAGAGAGAACGAGCGGATTATTCTCAGGGAGCATTGTACTGCATGTTTTAGCATTAAAAAATTGCCGGTTGCGAAAACGGGTTTTGCCAAATTACTTCGTATATCTCAGGAAATTGCTTATTATCTAAGAGAACTGTTTCTCGAAAGGGGCCCTCGTGCGTTTTACATTCAACGTGTCGGCTATCGGCGAACTAACGGCGAACTCGTAAACGGTGAAATTTAAAAATAGATTATCCATAAAGCAAAGGATCTATTAAGGCGCGAGGGTCTCTCGGTCTTAGTGTAATGCACGTACCGCGGGATATTGCATGTTGCCCGTGTAACGCCGCCGTTCCCGCCGCGAGTTCGGTGCACAAATTGCAGCAGGCAGAAATTAAATTGCAGGCATTTAAAGTTTATCTCGCTCTCGCAAAATGCACCACCTCTCTACCCACTCTCCCGTCAATCGCGAGCGAAATGCTAAACGCTATCAACCCGGTTGCGACGAGTTTTTATATAGACTGGTCGGTGATGTGCAACCGAGTGTAACGGAGATCCCCGTGGCAACTGAATTTACATTCGGTGTCCTAATGACGAACGAGCGACACTTGTTTTTCGCGAATAGCCCGTCGACCCCTCGATACACGGTGTACGATTTCACAACAAGCCAATCGTCGAGGTGAAACCACGTTTTCCCCTGGGCCACAGCCGGAGATTCATCTCGGTAGTTGAAAAGCTTCTCTACTGGCGTTAATATAACAAATAGAATTAAATACCTATCTTCTTTTTATTTATTGTCGCGCGCAATTAATCGTACCATGAACGTATCCGTTTCATTTCTCATTTATCTACGATGGTTCGATAAAATTGCAGACGCGCGGGGGGCTGCAAGTGCACCCTTGCACCTTCCTCAACTACGCTCATGACTATGATCCCTCGCTACTACAGGGCTACAGGGCTCGCGCACAAAAGGCTCGAGAATCGAGGGGTGTATCGGACCCCCGCGGGCACGGTCGCACGAGCCGGTTCCCCGGGGAGACGCGAGTCGGGGAATCATAACAATTTTGGGGCACGGCGGAGGTAGGTGTCGCGCGGTCATGGTTCTCACATGGGTGCGCCTTAACGAAATTGATGTCTCTGTTTCGTATCACGTTCCGCGTGTAGGCCGCGAATAGAGACGTGGAGAGGGAGCGTTCTCCCTGATTATACCGGCGAGGACAGCCGGGGGGGTCTAGAGCCCGAATCGAGACCCGCTTGTGTCTCTTTTGTAAATTAGCATCGCTTACGATCGCAGTCACCCGTTAGAACCATCACCGCGGTGCCCGCACGTGTTTTCTTCGATTGCTCTGTCATGTGTGAGCAATCGGTTAATGGAGTCCCATTACCGCGTCAAGATATCAGTACTTAATGCCCAGCCGCGAGGCACCTATGTAATGGCGTCGTAATTATGAAGATGTCTTCCTCGCGCAAAAAATGATTGAAAATTATTGATGACGGACGATGCCTTTTCGGCGAAATCGTCGAGGGACGCAAGAGAAGCTGTGTCGCGATTACATTACACCATTAAGATTTACGTCACTATCAAGAGAATCAAGCTCGGATAATAATTTTCTTATTTAGGAGCCGAACCGGCGGAGTACCTACTTATCGCTTTCCCATGATCGACCGATGCTGGGAATCTCTTCTCGGTGCTTTCCACCCCTTTCCTTCTCGTCCCTCCGCAGAACAGGGCTTGGTGCACCAAAGCCCACCCTCCTTTGCCCCAATCAATTATTTATCGTCGCCACTGCTTCGCGTTACGAGATAAATATTCCGCCTGCGTAACGTGAAACTACACGAACGGCGACAAGGGCTGATGCGAGCGTTCCCAAACGATTACACGAGCGCGTAGCGACAGTCTCCGATGCATCGGGGACCAATCTCGAGCGGACGGCTCGGGACTGTCCCTTGATTGACTCCTTTTCGCGAGGAAGCCGCCTCCGCTCATTGCGCATGGTTGAGAAATTGGAGTCGCGACCCTTCAATGTTCTTTCCCATAGTATAAAGTTCAGATTAACTTTCTCAAGCTTTTAAAAGCAGATTCGCACGTTTTTCCTTGACGTGTCGTTGACACGACAATTTCGTGGGATCGGCCACGAGAAACGCGAGCAGTGATAAAAGTCACAAAGTTCTGAATAAAGGATGCCGCCTTTCGGGGGGGGGGGGACCACGCGCGTACGCTTGGTTTTTCACGTCAACACGTTTCCCTGGCGAATGCCACCGGTGAACGGTCAACCCGTTTTTCTTATACATCCCGCCTTTTTATCGTCTCTCTCCCTTTCTCTCCATTCCACCCGCGCGTTTCACTCGTGCGCTTTTCGTGTGGGGTTTATACCAACTCCAAAGGGTAGCATGAATTATTCGGGCGGCGGTGAAAACGTCTAAGTGACACATGGACGCCTGACACCTAAATTGATCCTCGATCGGGACGCACCGGTTCGCGTCGGAGGTCGCACCGTTGCGACGGTAGTTTCAGAAGGGGACCGATTTTATAGGAGGTGTTGCAGGAATGTGGAGGTGGAAACGGGCGAGAGATAGAGAGAGAGAGAGAAAGAGTGATCGTGCGAGGGTAAGGCCTCGTGCATAATTCCCGAAGTCTCTGCGAAATCGCGTTAATCTGCGTTCCGGATGCGCGGATCAATTTGGATCGAGGAGTACGCCTCGCCGATGGTAATAACAATAAATCGCTTTAGCTCGTCGCGAGAGAAGATAATTTTAGATACGAAGAAGGAGAATAGTCTCTTTCGAGACAAACCGCATTTATAGACTAATGAAATTAAGCTGCCAAGCGCCTTTGACGAGCGCGTCGAGAGAACGCGGACAAACCGACGAGTAAAACGACACTTCGCCATAAGAGCGAGGGAAAGAGGGGGACTTTTTTTCCGCGAAAGGTATTACTTTGCGGCATTAATGTTCGCGGTCGGTCTCATGCGCTTGATGACATTTTTAACGTCGCAATATCCATTTCCCAGGTGTAATGGCGTGATCATCTGTTCCAAGTATAGGCGTCGGTAGATGTTTATTTTTTCTTCTTTCTCAATCTCTTTCTCTCTCCTTTTTGTCGACAATGAGAGTATACAGGATGTTTCTATAAATATAAGCTGTATAAATATTTGAATAAATCTAAAAGCATAGATTAATTTTTAAAGCATACATGCATAAATGCTACATATGGATATATATGCTTCTGATAATACTACGTCATTTTTAAAGAATAACGTAGAATTTTATATTTAAAAAATATAAAATAATATGTTATAATAATCTAAAATTGTCTTATAAATAAATATATATATATATATATATATATTTATATATATACATATATGATAGTAATTACTTTTAAAATTTTTGACGATTTAAGAATTAATGATCTCTCGACTGTGACGACAGTCATTTTAGACATCTTCTGTGATTATTTATCATCGATAAAAAATCAACTTGTTCAAACTGACTGATTTATATGATTTTGTAATTAAGAGAGTACTATAGTTTTTAAAATAGTTTATTTAAATTTTTAAAAAATTACCGATAGTGTGGAAATAAAGAAACAAAAAATAAAAATTTTGTCATTGCTACTTAACGATTTAACGATTAAAAATAAACAAGTTTTATCTAACATATCTTTCAAGGCAGTTGCTTCTCTATATTCTCAGTGAATATTGTGTCCTCTGGATAACTATCAACCGTCGACATATCGGCTTTTCCTCCTGAGACATCCTGTACACGCTGTAACGGCGGAATTTACATCGCGCGTGTAATCCACACGCGGCGAAGAACTGCGTAATAATACGTGCTCTGGCCATTAGAAAAGTGTAGGCTCCTCGAGGCGGCGTAATGCAAAAGGCAAGAGAGCGGACCTTAACCGCGCCGGTCGCTCTACGTGTGCGGCAAATCATTTTGTTGCCATTACAGCAGGTACCGCAATGTTCATTGCGCAAATGCTCTACGGCACATCGTGGATTGCTCTCAAATGAATTGACGATCGAAATATTCTTGCGCAACACGCCGCGTTAGCCAGCTTATCGGTTTTCCTATACTCGATACCGGATCGAGTACAGCGCACGCGAAGTACACATAGAGCGTACTTAACCCTCGGATGCACTTTGATTTTTTCCATTTTCCTAACGCTTAAATATGTTTAATGAATTTGAAGATATTAAAGGGAGATGTCATTAAACACAAAATTTATAAGTGCAAAGCTTATTGTAAAACGGATGAATTGTCCTTCTTTTCCCTTTTGGAATTTTAATTTAATCCACAAATAAATTCGGAAGTTAAACTATTAAATGATTTTTTATGCGTAAAATCATTGTCTTAGTCGATGCAATCGCAGCTTGCAAAAATAATTTAGGTTACAGCCAGTTATATGAATTTCATATCAAAGAGCATATTTGATAAATATTCCGAATAAAGTTTCTTCAAACATAGACGATTCAATAATCACATTTTGATTAGAGATCAATTGAATATATACTCAACTGATTATGAAAAACAAAACTGATTACTTCCGTGAAACCTGATGCTATTAAAGTATTATACGATTGTGTTGTGAAGCATTCCACTATTATAGAACAATACATGGTGAGATAGCTTGATCTCACGTTATTAGACTTCTTTGTTTTAATTAATATAAAATTAAGTTATTAATAAATAAAGATGGATAAGCTAGGAACAATTAGAGAATACAATAAATAGCCTGTTTATTTTAAGGAAAATTATAATTAGCAAGCATTAGCGTGTTTTTTATAATTAAATATATTAACTAAAATATCTGATTAAATAAATTAGTTGAAATTTCTATCTGATAGTGAAATATTTTCTGTCAATTTTTTATATTATATTTGTAAAATACGTGCCAAAAAATCTCTATATTATTTTCTTATATCAGCATATATAATATTTAATCTTGAAAATATATAGAGATTAAATGCAAATAAAAATTCTATTAAAAAATATTTGGCAAAGCAAAAAAACAACTAAATTAACCATTTTTCTCTATGGCATTTTAGAGACAAAATTTATTTTTATTTTACATAAATGTATACAGATAGTAAATGTTGCTTGAATCTTTATCCATGAGGTATGAACATCATCAAGAAATTTAAATAAAAACATTTACATTCTAAAAACATTAATAATCTATAATATAATAAACAATATAATAATTACAAGACCGTGAATTGTAACAAACAATTAAAATCGAAAGCGGCCAAATGCGGTCATAGCAGATCTTAGTGCTTATTAATAATTTATGTGTAATTTTTCTAGTTCTTTTAAACTATTAATAATCTACTTGTTACAACTTTATTTTACTTCTCATTTTTTATACTTCTTTACTAATTGTCCGAATAATAAATAAACTCAAATAAACGAAAATTGAATCCATTATAATCTATTTGATATAACATTTTATAAGTTATAAAGTTAAAATCAAATAAGGTTATTAATATATTATATCTTCATGATGCTCTCTCTCTCTCTTTTAATTGCGTTTTCTGAAAATCTTATATATATTTATACTTGATAATTACTGTATAAAATATTCAATATTAATAGTTATATCAATTCCAAGATTAAATATTTGTTCTAATTTGTCTTGGAGCCCATCCATTCCAAAATAATAAATTTTTATGAGATATATTATACATACATCCATATGCTTATGTTCTTAACTTTCAAAGATATATTTACACACTTTTATATTATGTACATGTAATTATACATTATATATTATGCAGATGTATAATTTTCACAAAGATCTATTATCTTAAGATAAAAATTATATCACACACACTCACCAATACGATGCACAGCGGCGAAGTTGTCTATTTTCAGGCCTCCTCTTCTCCTCAGATTCGTTTGTTGCACTCCTGAAAAAACGGTTAATTACGATCGCGCGTATTAACCATTTCAATAGAATAATTGTCCGCACTTTACATTTACTCCCAATTAATATAAATCGTAGGCGACGCATATTTTACTATTGCATATTGCAACGGAATCCCATCAAAACGTGATCGCGAAAACAATACGAGAAAAATACGAAACTCTATGATTTATTTAACACTCGCGAATATCGCAAATTAACACAACGAACGAAATGGCGGAGAGTTTTAACAGATTATGAACGATGTATCTACAAATATCGAATTTAAGCTATACAATTTACAAACGTATGTGAACTTAATTACGATTCTATTTATTAATTACGTATCGCAATACTGCCCAACTCAGTATTGCATGCGTAAAATATCTCGCGTGCATAAATCCAATGAAACATGCATTATTAATAAACGATTGATATACTATCACGGTTTTCCATTGCTTTAATCACTTGACACGGCGATTCGTGTATTACTCTGCGCTCTCTCTCCGAAAATGATGAGCAAATTACATTTAAATCAGCGAGAAATTTAAGGTTTAATGCAAAATACTTATGAATTTAATGTCCTAATGGCATCTAATCGTCGTTATTCAAATCATTATTGCCTGGCAGCAGTATTACGCTACCAGTGCTAATAACAATGCGGCGCGCGGCGGCCTTGCGTACCATAACAAACATCAAGGCCGCGCGCCAGTAAGCCACGAAATATTCAACGTATTACTAAACAAATGTACAGGGACTCACGTAAACTATTTATTTTTTGATAACCGTATCTTAATACTTTTATACACAGAATAATAAGATTAATCAATTAATCAATTGTAAATAAAACACATAGTTGCTTTTAAAAAATTATGCAATTTGTAATGTGCAGTTACATGCTTTTTTGAAGAGCAACTATGTGTTTTCTTTACACCAATTGATTCATTTCATTATTCTGTGCATAAAAGTATTAAAGTACGGTTATAAAAAAATGAAAAGTTTACGAGATATTTTATATTTTATGTTAAAATATGCCAAAATAAAATATAAAATATCTGAAAAACTATTAATTTTTTGATAACTTCCTTTGAATACTTTTATGTGCAGAATATTTTTTTTACATTATTTATGTAAAAAAATCATATATAATTCCATTTAAAAAATAGGAAGAGCTATCCTCCTGTCACTTCCCCGAAATTTCGGCGACGATATCCCATATGTCACATAAACGATGCCAGTGAATCACCTAAAACACCCAAAAAGAATTTTGTTGCTATCTCTAATAAATTTCGATAAAGGCTTTAATACAGAGGTGGCCAAACTTAGAAGCATCAAGATCCACTTTCAGCTTCCTCACTCCATCACGATCTACTGTTCCCTATCGCAGCGATCTAAGTTTATCTGAAATAAGTATGTTTATTTTATTTTGTGTGTTTGTGTTGCGATTGGACATAAAACAGCAATAATTAAATTAATTATGATTACATTGCAATTACAGTTGTTATATCTTGAATTTCGCGTTGTCACACGATCGACTGCCCGAGTGTCCGCGATCGACCGGTCGATCGCAATCGACCATTCGGCCACCTCTGCCTTTAACATCTTTAGTAATTCACCCTATATATCGAATATTTTATACCTTGCTACATTTCGAATCGCGCTGTAAACTTCTGATGTTAATGTAATTTACTTACTATTTTGAGATCGATAACGCAATAATGTAGTCGCCAGATATAACCATCCAAATCCAAATGACTATAGAAGCAATATTATATCGATGATGTATTAATAACTAATTTGCAGAAGAAAAAAACGGAATATTTAACATGTAGTTATTTCATAATACGTTAGATATTTTCCGACAGCAATGTGCTGACGCGCGGCCTTGGTATTCCTTTGGTAGGTACGCAAAGCCGCCGTGCACCGTATTGCTATTCGCGTAAAAAGATTCGAGCTGGCAGCAGCATAGGCCGTTTTGTATGTTGTTGCATTATCCATCGAAACGCGATTATTTCCTGCGAACATCTATTATTTATTATCTTTTGGTCAGATTAATAATGTTGGAAAATTAACGCTGCACAAGTTGCGCACTTAACAATAAACATCATTTTGCTTCTTTCAATAAATTAATTTTCGTTTTAATGAAAAAAGTATTTGAGGAAATTAATTATTTTCTCAATTCTTGAAAACAATGAAATTGTGTGACTTCAATAAAGACATCAGATAAAGTCGCGACATCTTTACATTTTATCTAATTTTTTTCATTTATCATAATTATTCATATAATAAAATTATAATTTCACTTCTGTTTTGGAATAATATAATAAAATTCTGGAATAAAAAAATAACAAATTAATTTATAAAAATAGCTTTTTAACTAAAATGAAAATAGATTTCATTCTTTTAATAATATGCTTATTAGTTTCTTTAAATGGAATAAAAAATAAAATAATATATACCAATCATTTAAATAGTCATTAAAAGAAAGGAATGGCTTGCATGTAACCGTTAAAGTTTGCTATTAGTAATTCGCTGTTAGTACGCATTTATAAACATATTAACAAGATTGCGGCGAATTCTCTCGTTAATTACAATTTACGTAACAATATTTCCGTTTCAAAACGTTTTTTCAATCAAACAAATTTAATCGTTACCTTAGGCGATACTAACAATTTCACAAAACAAAACGCGAAATATACAATAATTTCTTTATCGAAACATTGAAATACAAGGATAGAGCGGAATAAAGTTATTTCGTAGTAATATGTTAAATATTTCGTAGTAAAAGCTGGTTGGCGTACGGCCTTGGTATTTGTGTATTACACAAGGTCACTGCGCGCTACGGGGTATACACAAAGCCGCTGCGCGTTGCATTGTCACTCGAATGGTGAGGTTCAAGTCGGCTGGCAACGGCGCGTGCCGCGTCGCGTGTCGCGGCATTGCCCATCGAAACGTGATTATTTTCTACAAACAATTAGCCTAACTATCACGCATATGGTTTATTAATTTCCGCGATTGATGAAATTAAATTAAAAGTAAAGTTATAAGCTATTCTTATAGAAACAAATATTTCATGGAAATTTTGTTTGTATCACTTATGAATCGAAGCGATACGGGATGGGAGTTATAAAATGTATTTGCGTTTGCAATAAAATATTAAATATTTTATTACGGGCGATAATGATTCCAATAACGATGCTTAAATTCGAAGATATGTTGCATCAAGCTTTAAATTTTTTGCTGATTTAAACTAGACTTGTCGATATCGAGCAAAAACATTCGACTATGAATATATTCATCAATTAAAAACTATTTATATTTAACCTAAATGAACAAGCATTATATCGCATTATATAGCATATATAAAAATACGAAAAATGAGCGAATTCACTAGGTTTTGAGCAATTTTATTGGTAAAAACTTAGTAAATTCGCTCACTTTTTGCATTTTCATTCCTTTAAGAGATACGGAATAGGTCCCTAGATGCTTAGTTAATAGACTAGATGATTAGTTAATTTTTCTGTGCATACGTATTATGCGGTGATGAAAGTTTATCTGGATAAGCCCTAACTTGTGCGTTCGAGACATATGAACAAACGGAACCCTTCCTTTTATATATTATTGGTTAATATAATGTCACTGGCCCTTAAACATAGATTAAAAAATGTAAAATAAAAGCAAAAATTAAGAAATATAATTATTTTTTTATTGAAAATAAATTGAAATTATATAAACACTATAAAATATATATACTAAATATATAAAATCTGAAAAACAAAAATTTTTAATTTTAATCGTTTAGTGAAAATATACATTTTTTATGAGAAGTAAACAAAGTACATACTATAAAAAAAATATATATTTTTTTATAGTTTAGTTGTTCACCGAATGTTAAACAAGGATAAAATGATACATGGGTGCATTTGGGTGACGTTTTCGAAAGCAGGCAAAGGCAAGAATACTGGCTATGCAAGTGGATAGGCCCTTAGTCCTTAAAATTAAAAATATTCATTAAAATTGAAAATGAATATGACTAGTTCAAAAATATTTATTCAATTTTCTATTCAGAAATTTTTTATTCGATATTTTCATTTCGAGATCGAATATTCGATATTATCGAGTGGCGATAAACATGCCTAAATTTAAACGTAATTTCATCACTTTTGGATTAAGAGCGCGCGGAGTAATACACGAATCGCCGGATTGAATAATTGAAGTAATGGAAAACCGTGATAGAGTATATCGATTGTTGATTAATAATGCACATATTTTATTGAATTTATACATACACATACATACACACACGTGAAATATTTTACGCACGCCATACTGATCGAGCAGCATTGTAATTAATAAACGCAGTCATAATTAAGCCCGTATTTGAATCTTTCTAAACTGTGTAGCATAAATTCAGCGTTTGTGATTTGTACTGAAACTCTCCGCCGTTTGAAATTTTGTTCGTTATGCTAATTTGCGATATTTAGGGATATCGAGCGAATCACAGAATTTCGTTATCTTTTTCACATTATTTTTACGTTTCGATGGCATATTTTTACGTTTACGTTTCGATGGCATTCTGTCGCAATGTAAAATAATAAAATATGCATAATAATCGCGTACATTAACATCGGGGGTGTCAAAATATGCATTTGATTATTTTATTACAATGATTAATACGCGCGATAAACTGTGTTTTTGAAACTGTTATGTTATGTAACGAACAGAGGAATAGGAAGCTTGGAAGCAGTCACAAAACTTCGCCGCTGCGCATCGTATCTCGGTGTGAGTGATAATATATTTTATTTTATTAAAGTAATAGAGATCTTTGTGAAAGTTATCAGATATTTATAAATAATATTTATGAAAGACGTTTTTTTTTATAAAATAGATAATATAACATTTCATAAAAATCTATTATCTTGGAATGGATGAGCTAGAAGCACATTATCAATCTTGTAACGATTAGTTAAGTCAGTTCAACGAGAATTCGTGTGTTTATTGCATGTATTCTTCCAAACGTGGTCGCGACAAGTATTAAAAGATATCAAATTGCATCTCACAGTTATTACAATAAGCGATTATTAGCCCACTGATTAAGAATTCCTAAAAGTACCGCAGTGACGCGCGCGATAGTATTTCAATCTGATTAAAGCAAATTTTCTTGTCAAAATCAAGATTTAAGTAACAATGTTTCTATTCTAAGATTACGTTTAAACTGAAAGCTTAAAGCGCGATTCAAGATATATTCGAATTCGAGCATACCTATAAGAAGAAAGAATTATCGCCCATAAATGTCATTATGATCATAAAATGATAGATAATTTAACGATAGGATAATTTATAATTCCCGTATTTGTTCTCATTCTTATTACAAATGAATCAATTGTGTGAAATATCGTTATCGCTGCGATAGGTTTATGAATTATAGATGTATATTACTAATAACAAGTTTTAACTGCTGCGCACGCGAATTATTTAATATTTATCTTTTTTTTCAATAAAAATTTGAATAATTAACATTAATTACTCTATTTAAAATAATTATTAAATCTATTACTTAAAGAATAAAATTGATCTTTGTTTTAATATCAAAACAAGATTTTATTATTATTACTTTCAAATTTTTATTCAAGAGAGAAGTGAAATTGTATGATTTTAATAAATTGAAAAAGTCATATCAAATTGCCGTGAAAAATCTTACTTTATTTTTTAAATTTATTAAAATCATACAATTCTCAAGATGTAAAAAATAAGAAAAAAATGATAAAATATAGTTTCTATGAATACAATCTAACCGCGAGAAAGATCTTAGACAGTATCTTAAGACAAATTTATCCTCAAATCGCGATTACAAATATAACGTAACAGATAAAAAAGTTAATTCTCAAGATCTATTTATTAGATCGTACTATATGTCAAGACTGATTTCAATCCAGTTCTTAAGCAGAAACGCGACTATAAATACGGGCCTTAAACGTTCTCTCGCGGTGGATAAATTTGATATAGTGAACTCGATTGCAGCTTCTTCGTGGGCACAAAAAAGTACTTCGTCCCTCGTTTGGTTAAGGGGAAAGATATACGTTTTCTCGATGGGACGTGGAAAATGGCGGGTCGAGCTTGTCGACAGTCACCATTTTAAACCGGCTCGTATAAAAGGACGCGCCCGCGCATTTACGCGGTCGGACAGCCACCCCTACCGGGGTGGTGCGACTAATCGATCGGTAGTAAGGAACTTCCCGGTAAGAAATATCGACCCGCCCCCTCGAGAAGGATCTCTGGTTGGCGTGCATCTCTCGGAGGATAATTAGATGACGTTGGAAAACTTGGATAACAATGGTACAAGGAGCCAGGATTATTGGATAACGGGCCATCGCGGCAAGAGCCTTGCAGATTTTGTTCTTGTCGAAATTGTGATTGATAAATATTGATAAAATGGGTGCCTCTACTTTCTTTTACGGAACGTCCGCTCATACGTTTCGCTCGTACGTTTAAAATTAAAGAGGAATGCAACTGCTGCTCTTGCATTCTCTTCATGGCGTTCATGATACGATAACATGACTGGGCGAACAAACGAAAGGAGAGAGAGAGAGAGCGAGCAGCAAGAATATTCTCCGTAATTAAGTCCCGCCGTTCTTCCTCAACTGGATGCAGCGCGGCGCGGTGCGGCGCCGTGGCGAGATGAGGACACGAGTCTACGATGGCGGGAGAGCGAGAAAGAGAGAGAGAAAAAGAAGAGGAGAAAGAGCTATAAGACAGCCCCCGCGGAGAACGCGGTAGGAGAAGAAACGCAAAGGAAGAGGTGGTGGAGCGAGAGAGCGAGAGGAGAAAGAGACGAAAAAAGGAGGCACGACGATCGAGCAATAAATAATACAGGGAGGAAAAAGGCGATCGCCTGCAACATTCTGCTCAAATGTTAAATAGGTATCAATTTAACAGCGACCAATGCGCGCGCCCGTGGGCGTACAACGCCACCGCCGGATTGGCCGGTCGGCCGACGGTGGGCAGGATCGAGCGATACTACGTCGCGAGTAGGCGACGCGTCTTGCCGTTCTTTGGTAGGGATAAACCACCTGGTTTCGCCGGTACCCTCACAACGTCCCGTCTCTCTCGACGCGACCGACCCGGATTCACGCACTCGCCGACACTCCGGTCAAGCCGAGGGGACAGAGTCCCAACAAAACTGAGAACGGAACGGGGATATATCCCCCTTCTAATCCGGGTGTAATCGTGCGAGCGACCTGTTATGTTTTCCATGAGGTGCGAAATTCTTACCGCCGCGCGTGGTTTTCGTCCGTGAAGTGTTGCCCGAGAAGCCTGCACTCTTCTGGCGCCTGTAACCAAAAGGACCTGTTCAAGAATCCTGTTTAGTGCGATCGGAATTTTTTCGAGAGCCCCGAAGAATTTTTCCGGAACATTTCCAACCGGGGTGAAGTGATTGTAGGATTGTAAAGGCATTCTTGTTTCTGTATAAAATGACGGAGAGGCCAGCCTCGAAAGAGGCTCATTGGTCCCCGATATGTCTTATCGAACAAAGACGTCACTCACGGATGGATTTTAGTTTCTGAAGACAGAAGTTGGTGTATCGGCAGACTTAAAATTGTTGTTTGGATATCAGGTAGGACCAATGGCTAATCGAGTCAATGAACGAAAACAGTAGAATCCGTGTTGAACTGTGACATTTTAAACTGGCTGAGACAAAAAGCAACGACGGAGACAGTGAATTTGCGAGAAAAGATTCGGAGAGAAATAATGAATGTCTAATAAAATCTCCGTCCGATGAATAGTAGCAGCATCGGTATAAACGCGTAGAAACAAAATGGCCGCCGCTCAACAGAAATTTTACGAGGTGGCCCGAGTTAAATTGCTCGTGCAATAAGTATTAATTAACATTTGTCGCATCGAACTTGGTACAAATCGTAATCTAGTCTTTGACAAATTCTCTACGAATCAACCATTCCCATCAACATTCCACTCCCACTTGTTCGATCGTCCCACGCAGTTGCAATCGATGTCACTTCCTGAATCGCTGTAGATACATGATGACTCGATGAAGACACCCGTTGTTTGAAGCACACCGTCTCCGATAACAAACGCCGAGTTCTCGCGAGGAGGGATCATGTCGGAGCACGGTGACAGCGACGTGGATGCGACGGAGGAGATCAATGTGGATGACTCAGATTCCCGGAGTTGCAGTCCGCGAAATTACGCGAGCCACGATGGCCGCCACGTGTCCCAGGAGACCTCCGAGTGCTCCACTTCGCCGCCTCCCAGTCAAACCGGCGCGAGGACGCTGGCGAACGACCCTCCCCGTAGCCACCCGTTCAGCATAAGTCGCCTGCTGGGCGAGAGCGGCGTCCAGAATCCCAAGAGCCCATCCTCGGAAGAACCGGACAGCGACAAGGAGAGGAAGTGGTCTTGGGAGGAGGGCAACAACAATAATAATAACAACAATAACAATAACAACAACCAGGCATCCGCGGGTAGCGTTCTCGACGATGGCAGGCGGTCCTGGGGCCACGACGCCGAGGAGAAACTGTCGGAGAAGGACGATGACGACAGCACGCCCGACACCCGCGCCAACTCCTCCTCGTCCGTTCATTGCACATCGGCGGCGGATCTCCTCGCCCCCTTCCGACTTTTCCCTACCAGCACCGGTTTCATCTACACCAGCGGCGGCGTCATAAGGGTACCGGCGCACCGGCCGCCGGGCGCGAACGGTGCGCCGACCAGCGCCTTACCCGCACAGGCGCTGATACCACCCTGGAGTTTGCAGGCCCTTCAGCACAGCCAACAGCAGGTCGCGGCGGCTGGCCTGCACAGAGCGAGCCTCCTGGCGAACCTCGCCGCGCACCCTCTGCAGGCGCATCCGCATCTCAAGGACAGACTGGCAGGTACGCGCGCGTTACTATACATGAACAAGATTAGCTTAAGATAGATAGTCACTACATAAGTTGAAGATGCACCGATGATAAGATCTGAAGGCCGGCAGGTCATCCAGATTAGAAAGGTGCCTATATATCTCTTAAGCGCTAAATGTCCTGTCGCATCTAAATAGAGTTTATCGAGTAATTTGACTTTTGCTTAAGCGTTAAATCTCTTTTTACTAATGACAAAATTGATATGATGAAAAAAATGTCACTTTAGCCAGGACGAATCTTTTGTTCCTTCTTATTTCAGGCTGGTAGCCAGTTTGATTACCGAAGCTTTTCGATAATTCCTAAAAAAAGTAGAAGGCATTGTCTCCCCTAATTACTCTCTTTTTTCTCAGGATTGTATGACTAGTTAGTGTTGATGTAAAACCAAGAACGAGGGAATATTTTGTTTGTCGGATGAACGTACGTTTTGTCTTGAAAGTAGCAGTTTTCAGAAATGGAGTAAGACTCTCGGTGAATGCACGTTGATCGTTATCGGCTACTACGGTGCTCGTTGTTACTGTTCCGTATTGTTATCTCGTTGCGTGAGTTGTATCTTGATTTTGGTACGAGATGATATTGCCTTGAGTAAATAATGTTTTAAGTATTTTCGAGAGCAGCGGGGAAAACGGAAATTTAAGTATTTCATTCCACTGATTCTCGAGCACGCTGTGTAATTACGAAGCCGCGGGCACCTCAATGTGCGTTGTACCGAGCTTCGTTAATTTATCGCGGCGACAGCGCCGCTTTTTAAAACGAAAAAGGCTAACGCCTTAATTTGTAATGCCTTTTATTAACTTCTCTCAGTTGGAGAGTTTAAAAATAAAACAGCGTACGCTCGAATAATTCACGAATAAATCGGTTTTTAACGACATCTAATAGAAGCAGCATCTGCAGTTATTTAAGTATCACACATTTCCATGAATAATTAATTCACATAACTATGTATTGTGGTATCCCGAAGTAAAAAAGGACATTAAGTATTAAGCATTGTGTCTGAATATCTTACTTATCTTTTTTTCGCCATCGTGAACACACTGCTAGACCATCTCCGCAACGACATAACGATCGGTACGTGATACGTGTCCGATCGAATTATACGTGTCTCCGGGTACTTGGCTAACGCGATGCAGAAGGAACAGATGATTCATGCAATTAGCGAGATTGTCAGATATTATTAATTCCGCGTTATCCCGACGGGGATTGGAGCGACGACCGGCCGCCGCTCGATAGAATCGAGTGACGAAATATAAAGCGACGAGAGAGGCGTTCCCGGTTGGCGTCGGCGATCACCGATGTCAATTCCTCTAATTGGGATGGGTATATCTTTAGACGACGACCGGGCTAGGCGTGGGTCTCTCTACTTGGTGTCATTACTGCGCTTCGCGACTGCTAACCGTATATAGAGGATATCAATTATGCATCAGCGGCGAATTATTCACTCGCGCCGTCGTCGCGATCAGACCGGTACGAAATCGTCGAAGACACCGAGTGACACTTTAATGGTGTGCGGACAAGTCGAAGTCGTCACGTTACGCGATGCATTTATCTCCGCTCCGTTCGCTCGATAACCCTTTTTGTTCACTTAGTCTAAGCGCTTAGCGATCTCTAATCGCTATTTTTATCCGACAACGTATCGCGAAGACGGAGAACTTTGAACCCAAATTTCTCCCCGAATTCGTGAAATATCGGTCTCGAGTATGGCAAGTCGGTACGACAAAGGAAAGCAAAAAGGAAAGCAAAACGGAAAGGGGGGAGGCGGTTCCGTTTCGTACAACTTATAAATGTGATAGCTCCGAAAAGAAACTTTACTTTTCTGTTATTCGGTGCGCTCTCATGTTTCACCCGCGTGCCTTCGAGATATCTATAATTTACAAACGCAATTTGAACTCGCATACGTATCTGTCTCTCCTTAGAAGGTATATAATTTTTTAATTTGCTTTAATCGGGAGAAATACGGTACGGGAAATGTTGCCGCGCAGGGGATCATTACGGGCGCGATCATTGCACGCGGGAAAAAGGACATAAAAGTGTAAACGTTAAAATGCAGGTACGTGCAAAATACATAATTAGCGTCTACGCCGGTGCATTCTCGAATGCCGACTTTTTCGTGCGGGTAATGAAACCCGCTATTACTTGCGTGGCGTGAGTGAAATGTATTTATGCGTACGAGCAACATTACTCTCGCCCGATTATTTTGTCCGAAGTACGCTTAATACCCCAAAGAGAAGAGCGCCGACACGCTACGGCGCAATGAAACAAAGTAATCCTTCAAACGATCGTTTCCATGTAACGACATTACGCGCGAATGTCGAGCATGATAAAATGCGGTGTTATTCACAGAGTGTCCCGGATATCGGTCTGCCGATTGTAGATTGCGTAAAGACCAGTTGCAAAAGCACGTCGCGTCGTGTCGAAAATTAATCACTTGTCGAAAAGTAAGTACATCCCATTAATTCGCGTCAAGATTTGTGGTCGTGAGGAAGCACCTAGGATGCGATGCCTGGGAGGCGTCTTCTATAAAAACGCATTAATACATCATTATGTACGGATAATATGCCCAACGCGATTTAATCTGTCTTCCCAGTGGAAAAGAGGAAACACCGCGAGCGATACGTAAGCATTATAATTAACATAACGTACAGTTTGCATAATTAAAACCCTCGCGACTGTTTTCGTCGCGATCGCTTAAACGAGGCGAAAATGTAAATTGCGTTTGCTGCCATTTATTTAGCATATTACGGCGGCGATCGGATTGGCATCACGGAACATTAGTCGGATCGATCACGGAGAGAGAGAAAACGCGCTTTTAACTCGCGTGAAATATATAAAAGCGCATATAACGCTCCGCTCGACGAGCGAACCAGGTAACCACCGTTATTTGCTTTGTACCTCTTTACCTCGATTACGTCCCGTCACCTGTCACTTTGACATTGAAATGACACGCGGCGGTTCGATTAGGATCGGAGAGGGCTGCGAGCCGGCCGGAAACGCCACGTTTCGCCAAGACACCGCGCCACGTAAATCCGAAACAATTATAAACGAGGAGACGAACGCTAATTATCTCGATTCGCTTCGACATTGTTACAGCGTGAGGTTTCGTATCGATCGAGGAATTGCATCGTTCTTTAACGAGAGTCTCAGCGCGTCGGGCGAAACGGAGAGAAACTCGGCGCGGGTCCGAAAGGTTTCTCCGATCAATTAGGCGCTACGAAAATTAGCGCTATAAAATTTGGACGTAACTATTATACGAAGCCGGGCTGCAATTTACGTTCAGAGAAATAATCTCGCCGATTTGACATAATGGTCCCGCTCCGATCGCAAGCCGGACTCTTCGAGCCATTTAGTCACTAGCGTAGCGCGGAGCAAAGCGAACGAGGGAGTTGTGTCACCTTTTACAGCGCCTCGAGTTTATCTGTTTTGACGTTAATTGATGACCGCGGTAGTACATAAATCATTCATTTATAGCCCAACTTCTCTCGCTCGCGACAATAAGTTAATAGCGCATACGTAATCAGAATGAATCGTGTGCATATATGTATATAATGATACACAGAAAAAAATAATGTTGTATCAACAGCATTAAGTCTAATTGAAAATAGTTTTGTTGTTAGTTCAATAACACTTTTAATGAAATCAAATTATACGTATTTGTTTCATTAATAATGTTATTGAATTAACAAAATTATTTTCAATTAGACTTAATGCTGTTGATACATCATTTTTTTCCGTGTAATAATAATGCATCTATAATTCGGCACGCATAAGAATAAAGACGCACTTTTTCTTCATCTACTTCCTGCATTAATTTTTATTATCTCAAAGAGACGTGTTTGAATGTATCCTGTTAGGATTACTTAGAGTATGAGAAACAAGGTTTATAGTTTATTTTTTCGCAGTTGTCAATAATTATTTATCGATATTAGCTCGAATCTGTATCGGCGCGATAGCTTTCTAGGAAAGAAATATTTTCGTGGAGCATACGAAAAGGGAGTTGCATACGGCGCTACGCCAATGCGACTGGCAGAATGCGCTCGTCGTTAAAAGTGGGCTCGAACGATTCTACGAATGCTCCGGAACCCGCGTCCACACTTTGCAATACTTCTCGTGAATTGGCAGGAGAATGCATTTCGAAAATTGCAATAGGTCAAATAGTCGTCGTAAAGCATCGTAAATCCGCAACACGTATCCCGCAATGACTCTTTCTCAACTTTAATTTTTCGGGAAACTGGTCGTAGCTTCGTAAGAAATAAGCCAAAAAAGTTTCATGACAAAATATTGCTTTTACGAGATAAAATAAAGTTGAGTATAGAGTGCACGTATCTGCACCGCAAATGAAGTGCAGGAAATATTCGGCGAGAGCTCGTCACTCCTGCCGACCCTTAAATTATATATCAATGTTTACATTCCAACAAAGGAGGCGGCAGTGTGGTCTAGTGGTAGAGCGCCAGACTCGTAATCTGTAGTACCAGGTTCGAGTCCACTAGATCAGGTAAACATGGATTTTATTTTCCGACACTGCGCTTTCTGCCGGGAAGAGGATTCCCGTTAGGTAAAACTGGGCTCCGTCTTTCGGAAAAGACGTTAAGATGTTGGTCCAAACGGGCAAAGAGTAGGAGGAGTTGTAAGGGGTTGGGAAGGGAAAAAATTGTAATTTGAAGTGCAAGAATTGCGCTCGCAAGATTAAAATATTTATTGGGATAGATACCCCATAATAGCCCAATAAATATTTTAATTTTACGTGTGCAATTCTTGCACTTCAAATTACAATTTTTTATGTCCAGTGAAAAATGGTCTGATATCCATATAGTTTTTATGTTTTCGTATATCTTGTTTAAAATGCCTGCATGCATTTTCTTCAGGTGTTACAAACACACCTACAAACACACGGTATAAAGGAAAATTCAGGCGAAAAAAATCAAGTTCAAGAGCGGTAATTAGATTCAGTATTTTTATATACGTGTCTCTGTACAAGTATTATCGAATGCAAAACCACTGTGAACCTAGCACCACCACCATTAAAAATAAGCTCGAGTATATGCTATAATTAAATGCTAATTTATTGCTAATTTATTGCTCTAGTCCCGAATTTATTGCTCCTACCCATTCGCAGGAAATTAATATCAAAAGTGGGGGTGCTGACTTTACGTTACGCTAGCACCCCCACTTCCGAAAAATTCATGTAGAGTACTGTAAACAAAAAAACAGGTATACGAAATTTTTTTGCTAATTATTTGCTCTACAATACTGCAAACAGAAATCGAAATTTTTGAATAATTATGGGTGTACCGATATCGCATGAGAGTAAAACGGCCAAAAAAAAAGAAGTTTACCTTATAGGTCTAACACTAAACTGTTTTTCGAATCAAATAATGGCAAAATATATTACTATAGAATTTATTGCTTACGAAACAAGTTAAAAATGATCGAAAACGCGCAAAGCTACAAGAGTAAAATACGTTAAACCAATTA
>NJRP01000484.1:44182-55013 GCA_003063835.1 Aphaenogaster floridana | reverse complement strand
GGGGGGGGGGGGAGTAATCGCGGGAATAATCGCCCAAGTATAAACGCTGTAAATTCGCCTCAGCATTCGGATTTTCTCCGGAGACCGCGTTCCAATCCATTAGCGGGAATCCGTCGCAGAAATCGAGGGCGGCGTTTGGTTTTTTGCGATATCTGGTACACAGGTCGCGTATCTAGCGGCCGATCCTCCGCTCCTTTATTGGCCTCGTGAAATTGGTAATGTCGTGTACTTTCTCATTACGTATGCAAATACGCGCTCACGCACGGGGCATTTAGCGTAGTTTCTCGTTACTCGGCGCGCTATTACTACAAGCGAGATAAGCGCTTAATGACTCTGACAGCTGCCTATCGGGCCATAATAGAAGGGCGGAACGAATGGATATCGAGCGAGAGACAGAGAGTGATGTTCAACGAATATAAATTACGCGATATTGACGACGTCCGGTCTTGAAAACCTCATCATCTCTATCGACCCGTCGATAGTACCATAAATGTTACAACGGTTCAGATACATGAATCAGAAAAGGCGACTCGATTGTATTATGACAATTGGTTACGTGTTAAAAGTATTTTAAAAAATACTCTCACAATCAGTAGGTATATGGATTGTCTCGTCATTACATGCTCTTTCAGCTACGATTTTCTTAAAGATATCGACAGCCTTTTCAATTTAAGCGCCCGCCTACCTAGAACACTGTAAGGGACACGCGCTGACGTAATAGCGACAGAATGTCGCCAGCAGTGTCCGAAACATCGCTTATCAATGCTTTTTTTTTCTTGATATAGTGACCGGAGCGTTTCCGAGACGGATCGGTCATCCCTATCAGAACCGGACGCCACCGAAGAGGAAGAAACCGAGAACGAGCTTTACCAGGCTGCAAATCGCGGAGCTGGAAAAGCGCTTTCACAAACAGAAATATCTGGCATCCGCCGAGCGGGCGGCGTTGGCGAAATCGCTAAAGATGACGGACGCGCAGGTGAAGACCTGGTTCCAAAACAGGCGGACGAAATGGAGGTGAGCTCTCGCGACATTTTCGTTGGCGACGGTTGAGCGGAAAAATCGCGTAGAATTCTCTTTGTGGAGTTTATCGGCATTCAGTTCGACCTTTTACTAACGACGATTTTTGTCGAGGCATATTGTTACCGCGGCGAATGAATTTTTTTAGGAGAAAATACGAGTCGGGGGAATTGCGCTCTCGGAATGTTAATAGCGGGTTAGCCGCGGCCTGACGCCTATATCTGTAAACGCATTGGCAGTCAAATGTATTGGAGTCTCTTCAAGATAAGGAAGGACGAAAACACGTCATTTAGATAAAAGGGGGCTCGTTCGTAGCGCGGGTCCCCGATACCGGGGGCGTCTCGGCGGCGAGACGAGGCCCTGGCGACATTCTCGAGGACTCTCGTATACAATATACTTGCCGTACCCCGATCCCCTTCCCACGTCCCTCCGTCTCAGGATTTCTAAAATCGTCGTCGTGCTGTGGAGTCCTTGGATCGTTCTACGAAACGCCGTGATAAAGCGGTAAACTTGCGGAGAAGTTTCGGAGAGACGACAATAGTTGTTGAACGAGCCATCGTTAGATCTTTCCAGGATTTTGTTTAGCCTTCGAATTCGATTTTCTATATTTACTTTGTGTTAGCAAGACGGTTTATATTAAGGATTAAAACCGATACAATTTTGACAAGCTTCATTTTTAATGCTGCGACCACCGAAAAAGATTTACTTCACCGATACCTCCTCAAAAAAGATCGAAAATTTAAGATTTTAATTTTAACGAACGCTATTTACGACGGTATCACCACAGCATGTAGCTTAAACCGACGTTGGGCTTAAATATGAATATTTCTAATTTTATTTGCGATAATTTTGTTCAAGTCTTGGCAGACTTAGTTACAACTATTATTCAATTCTCCGATCCACTTTTGGATATTAAAGTAATTTAAAATTACACTTACAGTTTAGAAATATGTTCATTTTATTTGTCTATTAAAATTTGCATTGCGGATTGCAATGGAAATAAATTCGCTTAATTCGTCGTTCTTTTTAAAGAACTCTCAACATTTGCAAACTTTGACGTCTCGACATTGAAACATGAACCACGCGTCTTGATTTGATCTGCATTCTCCCAGATCAGACGAAAGTTCCGGGACCTACACAGTCGTACACAGTACACACGTGAAGGCGACTGAAAAGTTTTTTCGTCGTCGCGAGAGGAGAGCAGACGTGAAATTCAATTTGGAATCCGACGACACGCATTATCTGTCTCGGTACGCTCGGAAATGTTATCGCCGTGACAGGTACATTTGTCTAGAATGTTACGACGAGTTAACTTCGCGCCGGCGTGACAAGTCATCATTTTTAATTAAAGACGCACGCACGACAGGGTAATCATGCGCGCGATCAATAACGCGTCACCGCGCGCGCACGACAGACTTTTCCACTTCGACTTTTTCTCTGTATTACAGCAATATGGAAATCGGATAGGGGAGTGTGGGGAAGGAGGAGCTAGGTCTTTCGAAATTTTTTTTTATTACTCGTTTCTACTTTATTCGAGAATTTTACATTTAACGCACTCACCGTTTGTGGTGTTCGAGCTTAATCCTTTACGATCCTATGCTGGACATAATATGTACACAGAGAGAATTTTCTCTTAAAATTTACCATGAAAATCATGGTAGTCATGGGATAACATGGTATTTCGAAGATTTTTATGCAATTTTCTCTGATTAATATCTACCACAATAAAAAATATTAATATATACCACAATAAAATATAAAATATATTTGATTAATTTTACTAAAATACATAGTAAAATTTCCATAATTTTAAAATATGTTAAAATCTTATGATTCTTTATCGTTTTAAATTGAATAGATGCCAAGTAGTGCTAAACATGTAAAATATCTTATATAAATTTTACAATACAGCATAATATTTTCAATCTGACTTAGTCGCTCATGATAATTTTACCATGCAGCATGGTAATTTATTGGCTAAGTCCGATGATTTTCGGTTCTTTTCGTGTCGGGTGTTACAATCTGCTTGGTAATTTTTATTATGTTGTTTATAAAATGTTTTTTTCCATATTTCAGAAATTTCTTTCGTTACCAATAATATTTGACAGGTTGCCAAGTTGTTCCAAGCTTATTACCAAACATAGTAAAATTTGTAGTGAATTTTGCAGCAAAATATAACGAAAAATTTTTTCCGTGTAGTCTAATTCTTCAAGCTTTTGAGAATCTACACGCGATTATTATCGGCAAACATATTTTTAGAAATTAAGGAGAGAAAACGATCAAGCACAATAAAGAAGGTTGAAAATTAAAAATATATATTTATACAAAGAGTGAAAGATGTTAAATTCTTATGTACGTTTTGACTACAGTTATTGTTAGTCTTCTTCAGCATAAATTAATAATCATAAAAAAGTCGAGTTAAATTCGTAAAAATTGATTAAATTATAATTTGAACCAAAACATAATTATGTCTTTGCGGAGATAGATAAAAATAATGAGTTAACGTAAAGTTGAGATTGTGTGAAATAAATAATAAATAAAACCAACGGGTCTGTATAATGTTTTTTAATTTATTTTATGCTGAAGAAGGCTAAGTATAGTCGAAACATACATAAGAATTTAACATCTTTTCAGTCTTTATATAAATAGAGAGTTTTTGCAATACCGTCTTTTAAATACGGTGAACGCTAAAATCACGTTATTGGATCGAAAGACAAAACTGCGCATGCGCAGTACCCAATTACGTGATTTTAGCGTTTACCGTATCTAAAAGACGGTATTGCAAAAACTCTCTAATATATATTTTTAATTTTCAACCATCTTTTTTTTATTGTGCTCGAATTATTGACCGTTTTCTCTCCTTAATTACAATTGCATGTATCGAGTTGACTACTTTTATATATTTTAGGATCTCTCCATAAATCTCCAAGTAAAATTTTTTGATTCACGTTAGACTAGCCGATTAGATAAAGTTGAGGACGGAATACTTGATCGTCGTTCATTTGCGAGAAACAGTTTGGATCGCAAAGGGTCTAAAAGTGTCTGACGAACAAAATCGCAGGAATTTCGAGCAGGACGTTCTCGTAGAGGGGCCACGCATAAGCGCCGCGACGCGACGTAAGCCTCGACGTGACGCGCTGCGGTACGGTCCAGCGTGCAGCTGCGTTTAAAGTAACGAGATGACTGTAGGCAGAGATGAGATAACTCGGTCTCAATAATTCAGGTACCTAACAGCTTAGCCCTGTCCCGTACATAATGTAGTCTCTTCCCTCCCATCGCGCACATCGGGCACTCTCTCACCCCCCTCTCGCCTCCCGTCGGTCGCCTTCTCGCTTTGACTGCCAATCCTCCGCGCTCCCCGTCATCTCTTTCAGCCCCTACGCCTCTCCGCCGAGAGCTTCTTGGCTTTTAAACTGTCAAACGCTCGAATCCGTTGGCTGAATCGTTTCGATCTCCGCCGGGTCCGACCGACCCCACCGATTCACCTCGTTAAACATTCATCGGTTACGGTGTAGGACCAGGCCGGTAACCGTTCAAACACGATTCGCAGACTCGACACGATATATCGCGCGCGTAATGTAGCAGGTAGCGCAAGAAGAATCAATCGGCACGCATTACGTGTCGCGATTCGGTGCGATTACAGTTTCATCGACGACTCGCTCCAACTCTGTTATCTCATTAGGTCCAAAGTCTACTCGCGTTACATGGAACAGCTTGCTCGAAAGCCGATACATAAAAATGAAAACAGATGAAAGACACGAAAGGCGCAATCTGCAACAGTCAGCAATTAATAAAAATAATAATAAAAATTACGAGATGCAGCGAGTTAGAGAAAAAGAATTAGAGAAAAAGAATTGCCAGGGCGTGCTTTATTCGTACACCGAGCACGCTGGGGTCTGAGCGTGCGCCGAAGTATAAAGATAAGAGTAATGTGTCCCAGGTTGCGAGAGAATACGGTTATGCCAGCCGCAGTGGATAGGGCGAGGCTGCGTCGGGGCTGCAAAATGTAATCGGCACGGCGCCGTCAATTATTAATCGCTAACCGCGTTAATTACTTGCAGCGGCGTAGGTGCACCTGTCACTGCAGCAATGGCGTAGCCGCAATGGATTCCGTAGACGGGCGCGGACGAGCGAGATTCAATTGTCCCAATGAAAGCTAATAAAAGCGACAACGCACCAAATCTTGCCCGTTTTCTACTTCGTCTCCGCCCCGCCATTTCGCGGTAACGTGCGATGAATGGTCTGTGCCATTCACTGTAATTAATTTCTGTAATTTAATTCGACTTATTCGAACTGTCTGTGTGATTTGTTCGCGTAAATGTGACAATACGTGATTAAAATCTATGTACGCACGGAAAACATAATCATGATTGAATTAACAAGATATCAGCGCTGTCATCCAGTCACTTAAGTCACTTTTTTTGACAAGTCACTGAAAAATCACTATCGTATAAAATGGGGGGTCACTATAGTCACTTTTTTTCCTGAGCTGACATACAATTTGTAAAACATAAACGTTCTGTTCACATTTTTATTGTCTCGTCTGATAACAATTGCTCACTATTGCTCACTGAGTATTGGTCCAGTGTCTCAGCATGATTACTTTGCACCGCGAACCGAATACTAGACAAGCGGCGCGACTGATATAAAATCTGTCACGCTGCCAGAAAAATGCAAAGATGAAAACAATTGCTAAACATATAAAAGAATATATGTACGTGGCTTCCCGACCAGTTCAGAGGCATAGTCCACCCAGTATTCAATTGTTTGTCAGAGCGAATACGTTTCTGATTTTTATTACATTTTTAAAAATTTTATTTTTTTTTATCATCTAATGAATATGTTTATATCCTTTTGCTTTATCTAGAGAGAGGAGATAATAATGTTTAAACTTTATTTTGTTTGGTCATTGAGTCTTTATTTTATACAATAATGAGATTAAGACCGATAAATTTAAACAAATATAAATATGAGAAATGCCATTTTTCGGTCGCGGCGGTTCTCTTGGTGCTAGTGAACATCAAAAATTATTAAATTGCTCGTCAATTTAATATGTGAATTAATTATTCCGGCTTCATAAGGACTGTGTTTTAAGACCGACGAATATGCGGCGCGCAGTTCGCATGAGCAGGAATATTCATAAAAATAATTATTATTACACGGAAAAAAAAGAATGTTTATGCCAACCAGAATCTGGTTGGCATAAACATTCTTTTTTTTTCCGTGTAGGCATCAAGAACCGCCGCAACCGAAAAATGGCATTTCTCATATTTATCTTTATTTTATGTTTAATAAAATGCACTATTTATTTTATTTAATAAAATTGCATCACAGGTGTACTTGTATTGTATCGTTCAAGCCCCTGTTTTTTTCTTATTATAAACTTTCAAACTATACTATGAAAAGAATTTGCTATATGTTAGACTCTCCAAAGATAGACCCGGGAAAATAAGTGTAAATGTTAATTTTTTTATTTAAATGGCCTTAATTACTCTGAAAATTTAATTTAAAAATGTCACTTTTGGTTACTAGTTTAATTTCTGAAAGGTTACTTTTTGTCACTTTTTCTGTCAAAAATCAGTCACTATTTCACTTTTTTGATCCGATGACTGGATGGCAGCGCTGAAATATGTTTGGTTAAGCAAATTTTGGTAAGAATTTCTGGTTATTATAATCAAATATTCTGGTATGCAATCAGAACATTTAGGTATGATACTGCTTAGAGTTTGGTTAATGCGTATGTAGGAATAATATTTAAGTATCTGATTATTACACTGAGAGAAAAGTGTATGATATTTGGAACTATAATGACATAGTAAATGATTATTAGTTAGGAATAGCATTTTTATAGTAAGTGTTATCATTTATGTTGATAATCATGGTGACAATTACGATATAGGCATAATGTAAGTGACCCATGTAAAATTTTTACCAATAATTATAATCATTTGAAGTAAAAATATAGTAAGATAGAATATATGGAATGATAAGAGAAATTAACCATTTTATATAGTCAATACAAATGAAATATTTGGCAAATATTGGTAACTATATTCTTAGCATGTTTTACTATATACATGGTAATAACTAAGGAAATATGTGTGACGACTATAAATTTATGTTCATTCTGCTATATCTTGTATGTTTAAATGAACTATAAAAATATATTTGAGGCCAAAACTTACTATAAAATATAGTGAAATTATTGTTATTTCAACTATTTTTTTCTCTCAGTGTATGATTACAAGAGTAAAAAAAGCATAGTTGAATTAGTGTGGCATGAGTTAAAGGAGTATTGGTAAAACTAAACAGAATTTCTGGTTATTATAATTAGAAAAGAAAATCTTATACAGGACTGCCGCTAGACAGCGTCCGTTTTTCATAAGTAAAATTTGTCCAGCTAGTAATATAAGAGAAGCTCGACCATGTCATAACCATTCATGCATCGTTTGATCATTTACATGCATTTAAGGCAAGATATGGTTGCGTCTTTGCACCAGAACAGCTTTGCATTTTTACAAAAAATAAATTTGCAATTAAATTACAATCAAAAGTTTCGTTACTTTCGTCAGAACGCGTGCAATCGAATGCGCCTGGTTACCGTAATCAGAATGTATGCAATCAAATTTGTTTGGTTACTTCAACCAGAATTCGAGTAACCAAATTTGTCTGGTATCTTTTATCTTAATAAAAATTATAGATCGTTTATATTTTGCTAAACAATTTGATTGTTATATCCGTATTTCAGATTAATTCAGCCAATTTTTTTTCAGTGTGGTGACTAAATCTATATAAATAAAAGGATATACCTTTTCGTTAGATTTTTTTTAGAAATCACCCACATCTTTTAACTCATTTGAACGTGCAAGTGTCGTTTTACGTGAACTCGTTTAAAAGATAAAGCGATTCGTTTTTCGCTTAGCGGTTACTCTTTAAGAAGATCAATCCGACGATAAACAACGGGAATTACAACGCCAAAGTGGGTCGAGGCTTTTGGGAATCGGAAAGTAGATTTCGAAGGCGGGCGATCGTCGGCGGCATCGGGTAGCTCGTTTATTCGTGTATCGGGTGAAGAAAATTACAGGAAGTTGTTGAGCCGCGTTGCTCAACTCGCGACCAAAAAGGTGGGCAAAAAGAGGGTCAACGAGATAGTACCTGCGCCGCGATAGGCCGGAACGCGGCGTAATTCGTGAGGACACGAGCGCCCGCCACCGGTCTTTAGAAGGTCCACGAGCATTACACCAGAAGGAACCAGTTTTAGGAAATTATAACGATCACGACGCAGGAAAACATTGGGATCAAGTCGAACTCAACCGGCTTTACCGCACGCCTGGTTCCCGATTCATCCTGTCACGGAAACACGTTGACGAGAACCGCCGAAACCTAAACCAATCTCGAGATAGAGACTTTCGGTGATTTGAAAAAAAGAAGAAAAAGTATTTTCAACGAACGGCATTCAGAAATACGATTTTAACAAACGATGATATATCCTAAGGCAACATGGACTCGCTATTCGCCACGCTGGGCGGTCGGGCGCGCAAGCTCTATCGACCTTACCAAACGAGTCGGCCATTTTGCGGCGCCCTAATAGACTTAACGCTAGAAAACAGACATCGCGCGGGCCACCCTGTGGCGCAAGGTGGACCTCGCTCCGCTATATAGTGACGAATCGAATTAGCTTTATTACATCCGTCTTCTGTTTTCCGCCCAACGACCGCCACTCTATTTTCGCCGTCCTTTACTCCGCCTCGTTTCCTCTCCGAGCTCGCTCCCCCGTAGAAGCCGTCCTTACTGCGATCCTTGCGGCGGCGTGCAGTTGAGAACTTCGGTTATAGTGCTACGATAGTCGATTTAACTATATATATAGATTATCGTGTCAGAAGCCAGGAAGTTTCACCGACAAGTTATGTCCTTATATAAACTTGCGCAACTATGGAAAACGCGATTTGAGGACCGACAACATGTTAAACGCCGTCTCACGTTAAACGTGTTTAATTGGGAGATTTAAGGATCGGCAGGATAGACCATGGAGATATATCTGTCGGAAATGAATTTCTATTCACCCATATTACAGTTAAAATATTGAGAAAATCGCAATGTAATTGCGATATTTGTAATCAGAAGAATCGCCCGGTCGCTGCTACAGAGCGTTTTTTTGGAAAACAGGTCAAAATAAAAATTCTTTCTGATGTGTCACAATCTGCACTATAGTGCAGTTAAAGTGCAAATAAATTTTGTTTATTATAATTTTTTAAGAGCCAATTTGCAAAATTCGTCTCTGTAGCTCCTTTCATAACTTTATAAGAAATAAGCCAAAAAAAGTTTCATAACAAAATATTGCTTCTACAAGACAGCATATGGGTGAATACAAAGATATACTGCATTGTGAACAAGGAGCAGATAATCTCATCTCTTATAATTATTTAAGAACTAAATTGCAAAATTTGGCTCTGTAGCATTTTTCGTAGCTTCGTAAGACATAAACCAAGAAAAATTTCATGGTAAAATATTGCTTTCACGAGACAAAATAAGATTGAGTACAGACACGTATCTGCACCGCAAATAAAGAGTAAAAAATATTCGGCGTGAGCTCGTCACTTTTAATGCGGAATGAAAGAGCACTGAGAAAAAAAAATGGCTAGAATTACAATAATCTCACTATATTTTATAGTGAGTTTTGGCCTTAAACATATTTTTATGGTTTATTTAAACATGCAAAATGTAGCAGAGTGAACACAGATTTATAGTCATCATATTTCCTTTGTTATTACCTATTACCACGTGTATAGTAAAGCATGCTAAGAATATAGTTACCTATATCAATATTTGCCAAATATTCCAATTGTATTGACTATATAAAAAGGTTAATTATCTCATGGAATGGTAAGAGAAATTTTAAAAAATGTAATTGCATATTGCAAATTGCATAATTTTTTTTAAAAGCAACCATGTGTTTTCCTCACATTAATTGATTCATCCCACTATTCTACGCATAAAAGTAATAAGGTACAGTTATCAAAAAATGAATAGTTTACGAAATATTTTATATTTTATGTTAAAATATTGTAAACTTTGAAGCTTCATATCTCCGGAACGGCTTATGCAAAAGACAATTTTTGGGAGTGTTTTAAAAACGTCTCGACGAGATCTACAACTTTTATCTTAAAGAAAAAATTAAGTTCCATTTAAGAAATTAGTCGCCTTTAAAATTTTTTGAAAACGACGACATCTACGATATTACTCACATCGGAATCATATGTTTCCCTTTAGGCCATACAACTTTTGTCTGAAACGTTTTTCCGTATCTTTTATATTTTTCGAGATATTTGCCTCGGGCGATTAAAACTAAACATCCTGTATAACGTATTAATATTAAATATATACGCCTATTTTCTGTATTTGTCTTGAGTATATTATTTTCATATATCCTAAATTGTTTTAAATATTATCTTAAAAGTATCTAGATAAAACACTTAACTAATTGATCATTTATCTAGATATACTCAAACCGGAATTATCTTTATCTTATCTGAGATACATGCGCGTCTGTCTTATCTAATCTGTATCTAGATTATTTCAAGTTATCTAAGCGCAACACTGCTTATATTATGTCTATATCGTAATATTGTCACCAACATAAATGGTAACACTTACTATAAAAATAATATTTCTAACTAATAATCATTTGCTATGTCATTATGGTTCCAAATATCATACATTTTTCTCTCAATGAGAGGGGAAGTGCGAAGAAGTACGCGCGTGCGATTTTCCAGCTAAACGATTTTTTCGACTGTCAAATGTATTGTCGGATGTA
>NJRP01000484.1:27107-37822 GCA_003063835.1 Aphaenogaster floridana | reverse complement strand
ATATTTACAATTTCGTTGTTCATTATTGTGTATAATTTCTTATGATAAAAAGATTTTAATATGAAAATTAAATAAATTTTGAAAACTTTTGTCTCCCCCCCCCTCCCTCCGATCAAGTTGTCCAACTCCACACATGGCGAGCCGACAAGTCGCCGCCCCTGACCCTAAGTGTATTTACACTCTGCCCCCTCTTCTCCACCGCCCTTGAAAAAAGTTGTAAGGGCGCCTATGTCCTTTTCTCACGTAAAATCATGCAGGTAGCGACGTCAAAAAAGCATTGGAAACGATTTCTACGTTATTCTGCGAAAACTCTCCACTTCTGAAAATATACGCCCCCCCCTCCCTCTCTCTCTCTCTCTGTCCGTTCTGGAATTAACCTACGGGACGGCACAGGAAATTCAAACGTCTTCATCGTTTAGTATTCCTCTACGTTACATTAACGAAGTGTACTCAGTCGTTCCGTCACGAGTGGAACGTGTAAATAATACCGTTTTTCGAGAAAATTGTAAGTCCCAGGCGCCGGCGCGCGGATTACCGTGTAATCTCGCGAGTCACGCGCAAATCGACGCGGAATTATGCAAATTATTGATGCCGCTTACTGCTCATTGCCCGCCCCGACCGGATCGGCGCGCACCCTGGAAATTAATCTACGCTCATGCACACGCTCGGCACGCACACGCCACCCCTCGTAGCGCAGCGTCCGTTTCACATGGCCACCGAGGGCAGGGGCGGAAGGGATACGGCTCGAATTAAAAACTAATCCGATATTAACCCTCCTCCCCATCCTCCCCCTCTTCCTACCCGCGCGTCGGCGCCTCGCCGTTGCTTCTTGAGCGAGTGCGTTCCTCTGCGCGAAGACGCTTTACCGGTACCCCGATACCGGAAGATAACGCGTTACAACGCGGGATTATTCATGCATCGCGGTTAATTAGGTCCGTGTTGCGTTCGCTAATTTCCCGGGAGCACGCAATATTAGCCGCTTTGTCCGACTATCTGATCCCGCACCGCGTTACGCGCGACGTGGGAACGTTGTCTTGAGAGACCCGTTAACAACACGTCGATCTCCGCGCGATATCGCAGGGGCGGCGGGGGGAGGGGGAGGGGGCGGGAGAGGGAGGGAGATACGCGAATAAAATTTTCAACGAAATTCACTCGGAGGAGAGCAGCGGCATAAGATGAGTCCATAGAGAATATAGAAGCGGTGTTAATAACGTCGTTCCGTTTGATCGCCATTTCTGAGTACTGCACTGTACGTTACAACATCCGCGTATCGCTACACGCATGAGGCACGCGCGTGCGTGCGTATGTGTGTGTGCGTGTGTATGCGTATATGTACATGACACGCGAAGCGCGTTTATAAAATCATGAGCGGCGCGCTGCCATATTTATACGAGCGTAGAAAATTTATTGTGATTGCGCTTCGCGCGAGAGAGCGAACGCGAGCGCGCTACGCTTTTTCCACCGCGCCGCCGCCGCCTCATCGCCGAATGGCGGCTCAATTTCGCGACGGGAACAACGAGTCGCGCTTATGGAAATTGATAGTTCCGATGAAAAATAAATCCGCCAACGCGACACGCTCGCCAGGCTTCCGGAGATATTTCCGGGATTATTGCGCGTGAGATAGCGACGTTATATCCACGATTTTCAGATAATTTCGATCCAGCACGAGCAACGCTCGTCTTAAATTGCCAGTTAAATTCCAAATGGGGTTTTACCGGCAGAAAACTGTTCGAAAAAAAATGCTCAGTAAATAACAGATTTAAAAAAATATACTTTTCTACACAACGATAGGTACATATATAAGCGAAGATCCTCTCTCGTTTTATGGGGGAGCGTTGTTCCGAGAAAAATAAAATTATTGGCCCGGCGATCTTCCGGCGGGGAAAGTATTCCAGTTCCGTTTCGGGGAATGGCGCAACACCTAGTTGGGTGGTATTTTGATCGGGCGCAGGAGGCCGATCAATTTTCATGGCGGTTAAGTGCCTCGTGCGCGTTTCCTAAAACACAGTGTCGAAGCACCGTTCATTTCCTGCCCGTAAAACGGGTCCCTCCGCAACTATCTTGCGAAGCAGTTTCTCTATTTCCGATCGTTTGCGGTTTCGCCGCGGCGGGAACACGGTCGAGCCGTGTTAAAATCGAAACCGCTCTTTTTTTTCCGGATAGACGCCGCCAGACAGACGGCGATCACGTCTGTTCGTTCCTAGGTCATCGACGACGTAGAGTCGCTAGGAACGAGTAACGTTCGCGCTATGAAGGTCGCCTGGTTAAGGGGGCATATCCATTTGAACTCTCGAAAAATGAGTACACTTTCTAAATTTTTTTGCAGCGCAACGACTTGATAAAGACTTTTGATTTTTTTACAATATTATTAAGTATTTAAATAAAAATTTTTAGTTAAAAAATTTTTTTTTTCAAGTTATGCGAATATTTGCAGAACTCTTCCCACTTTAGGTGATTGCACGGTGTGCATGAAAACGTTTGTAAATCATATCCGAAATAAAAAATCCAAGTTTTTTTTATTAAACATATTAATAGCTATCTGTTATCCAAGTGTTTTTTCAAAATTTAAAAAAATAAAAAAGTGCCGACATATTGAAAAAAAGTTTCATTTTTTAAAGAAAAAATCCATCCTTTTTTGTTTATATAACAAAAAAAAGGGGGATTGTGGATTAAAAAAAGGCTTCGTTAATAGATGCGGAATCTTATTAGAAACTCGCATGCAAAATTGAAGGAGGATCCGGCCATTTTAGGCAAGATTGAAGGAAGATCTATTTTTTCAAAATAAAACGAACAATGTTAATGTCCTCCTTTACTTTACGAGATATTTCATATTTTGTATTAAAAAGTATCATGAAAAATTTTTAAATATCTCAGGAAATTCTTAACCAAAAGAAGCTTTATTGTAGTGTTTTGGAAACGTTTCGACGAGGGCTACAAGAATATGCAATAAAAAATACGGAATCCAATTTAAAAAATTCAAGGTGACCTTGTCCTGACCTTGGCGACGCCATCCAAGGTCAAACTGATAAGATCAGTAAGTAGACCTTTTTCAACCTTACAACTTTTGTATGATACATTTCTTTCTAAAATGCGTAGTTTCCGAGATATTTAGGGCTTTCCATACTTTTTCCTCACCTCTGTATATACTTAGATAGATAATAAAAGATACATGAATATATGTAATAATCCGCATATTAAGAATAATAGTATCTTATAACATTAGTAATAATATATTTTCAAACAGTGAATGATACATCAAAAATACGTCAAAAACTTTCAACGATTTTCGACTAATCTCGTCCCTGAGACTGAGAATTGTGCGCTATAAGAAAACAGCTATGAAGTGAGAAGTAGGAATGGCAATAGGCATGAACACTGATACATTTCAATTTCAAATCCAAAACTACAAAACCTGTGAAGCTATTTGGAAACGATTCCGTTCGGAATGATTCCGAAAAATAAAGGACAAGGATAAGGAAACGACAAAGGCCGGTATTCATAGTCTTCAAGACCATCTTAAGTAATGTCTTAAGACGCTAATACGGCTCTGTGATTGGTTCGTGACATCTTAAGATTGAATTTAAGACGGGCTTATATAACTATGAATACCGGCCAAAGACAAGCATAGGACAAGTGATTATCATTCCAAATGGAATCGTTTCCGAATAAATTCATAATACGTACCCTGGACAGCACTGGTGTAAATTATAAATGCAAAAGGATAGAACGTGATATTAATGAAAAGTTATTTCTTAACGCTTGAAAATAATTTAATGGCAAGAGGATGAGTGTATAGTATCTCGAAAATAAATTAATATCTCTCTTGTGGATGCTCACACAAGACAATGCGATAAACGTTAACGTGTCTCCTCATGAGGAGGACAGATGGGGGGAGGTGCGAGCGAAAGTAATAAAAGCACCGAGCGAGCGTGACGTGCCCGAGACGGAAATTGTACTTGTCAAACGCTTTTCCGTCGTTCCACGCTTTTTCGTTTTCAACTACGTAACGCTGGAATTGCGCGCTCCCTTGTCGCGCGACAAACGACAGGCGACAGACGACAGCTCGAAAAAGGCGACAGCCGCTCCTGATCCGGTAGCGAGGCGCCCATTTAGGATGATTGCCCGATTTTATGTATTTATACCGGGGAGCCGTCGGGCCCGCTTTTCACCGCGCCGACGTTTCTGTTTCTCTATCGCTAATAGGAATTCGTTTCGTTCGTAGCTTGTATCTGTGCGGCGAATTTTCGCGGACGAGCGTAATTCCATAAACGAGATAATTCTCGAAACCTTCGGAGGACAACGTAAGGACATCTACCATAGGCGCTCATGTGAGGGGGGGCAAGAAGGGGCATTTGCCCCCCTCCTTAGATTTTAATTTTTTCAATTTAGAATGATTTTATGATTGACAACCACATAATTTTTTGTTTAAAATTTATACAATTACAAAGAAAAATCTGCATAAATATTTCTTTAAAAAATATTATTTAAAAATACATTCGTTTGGCACCCCTAAATATATTTACACTTTGCTCTCCCTTGAAAGAAGTTGTAAGGGCTTCAATGGGTGCGTTTAGGAGACACAACCGTTGCAGCATCGCCTTGTCAACACTCGACGTTGATTTGTTGGTTCCAGAAAGTAAGACCAATCACGTTCGATTGCTCACTCAACGGTTGTGTCTGCTGAGCGCAGCCTATGACTTCAACGTGATTCTGTAAGTTCAAATCGTCGTATGTTCGAAAGACCGCCACGATCTCTTGTTGCATTATAATAATGTTTTAATTTTAGATAATCACACTCAATTTCTATATATATAATTCCATCTAAAAGATATTATTTATATGTGGAATTATGTTAAAACTTGCAAGGGACACAGGGATGGGTCGTACATCATTCACGTTACGGCTCGTATATTCAATGAGGTTCCATCAAGTCCTACATTATTTCTCGACAGGTTGTATTTCGCGATCGTCACTATTTATTTTACGAGACTGTGGAAGTTGCCGGCCATCAAGTCTTTATCGTCGCAATATATAAGGGAGTATAATTTTGCGACGCGTATTTATATCGCGGCAATCATTTCGCGAGACATTTTATTAAAATAGAAGCGATCGGATGAATATTTTATGTCGGGTTTTTTTATAAGTTATCGTTAAGGAAAGTTCTAAAAAGCTCGCCATTCACTCTCTATTCGGCAAAAGTCTTTTGCAGCTGAAGTTTGTCGTCTTGCCGAAGTTCTATGTCGAAAAATCCGATTGTCGCGACACTTGGATCGTCGTGGTTTCGCAGGTTCAAGATTCGATGCAAGGTACTCGTGGAGGGTGCACGGTGGTTGCCGGCCACTCCCGTGGGTATTAAGACAGGAAAATGGCTGAAGCAGGCCGTGGCACGTGCTGGTGTGTGCCACCCCGTGATGACTGACTCGTGCGTACACACCGACGGAGACACCGGGTATACACCGAGACAGGCGCTCGCGCGCGACGGTATCGTCAGAACATTTTAATATTTGATGCGATTAAACTCATTTCGTCCCGCCTCCCGTAATTGGTTTCTGATTAACAGCTAAGTTTCAAGCGCATTAGCCGTGTGCAATAGTTACGCCCCGCCGTCGTCGACCAATAATCTTGAGTCGAGCCGTCGAGCTTCCCGAAAATCGACGCCGATCTTTGATCTTTAATTGAACGGTGCTGATTATCACGACGGTGATACGCCGCGCTTTCAAACGGCATCGGAACGAACGCTTCCGTATTTCCGGACCGGCGAGATGTTAACGCGCGAAATCCGACAGAAACCGTTCTAACCGAATCGTTAGATTCGATAAAAAATTAATCTGTTATTTCGTTCAAACGATCCTTATCTCTAGCGTCTGATACTCGGGCCAGGAGCCCGAGTGCCGTATTGCAGTGGGAAGATAAGTTGTCCGTAGGGATAATCCACGGACTCAGCGGGTGTCTCCATTCGGCATGGTTTCACTCCATCTTCCGTTGACAGACAAAATCCCCCCCCATGTTGAATACCCACCAACGACCATCCGCGATCTATTCCATCGGCCGACTGTCCAATTAAGAGAGCGAAACTTAATTAGCCGTCACGAGTCGAGACAAACTCGAAGAAACGCGGCGATAACCGTACGAATATAATTCTATAACAGTTCCAACATCATGATTTATCGACTGTATTTAATTTTTTTTCCCCGAGAGGTGAGCGTCGCAAGGATAGGATGTTTCCACATCAGTAGGGATATGATACGATTCTGTGGTCATAAATTATCATTAGGACGGATTTATATGCATTAATAATTTATTCCGATTTGATTAAAACTAAAAAAAAACGCTTCTAAAAGTACCGAATACTTCTTTGAAGCAATCATGATTACTATGACGACCATTACGCCGAGTGTCCACTTCAGTAATTATCATCGTTCTGTCCCTTTTCCTGTCGCAGTTGAGAGGCATAATTATCCGTGTGAGCGAGTTTTTTCAGTTTGTCCATAAAATCACAATGGATCAACAGCGGCTACGGAGAAAAAATTAATAGATTAATCTAAATCAATTTAGAACCTTAATGCTATTTGCAAAAGCGTTTAGCTTTGTTTAAATTTTTTGTCTCGTCCGTGATCTATATCAAAATTAATTATATTTTAATAAATGTATTATTGCGTATTTATTATTATTAGACATCGGATTTTTCATATGCAGATTGGTGGAAAAGAGCAATTAATAACTAAGATTATGTTATTTATAATATTCAACATATTTATACCTAACATATGTTGCAGTATAAATATGTTGGATATTATTAATAACATAATCATAGTTATTAATTGCTCTTTTCCACCAATCTGCATATGAAAAATCCGATGTCTAATTATTATGTTCTAAAGCTTACTTGTTCATCGACGTTCCCGTAGACTAGCATCTTCAGTCTTTTGAGTTCGCCGTTGGGGAAACGTTCGTCTCCTGGATTGGGGACACCCAACGAACTCGGGAACTCGGACCTCTTACCGTTGGTCCATCCACGACTGTACTGGAAGGTTTGGCAAAAAACGGTGCTTATGACCAGCGAGAGGACGAGAATGACGAATGCACATTTGTTGGCCATCTGCGAAAGGCAAATACGATGATGCGTGGAGAAAATGTTCCATCCGCAAGAATATAACAGATAGAAATGAAAAAATGAGAGACATAAAGAGGACAATCGATATATCGTGCAATGCACATTCTTCTTCAAATATTCGCCGTATTAGTCCGCTAAATAATTGCGCAAGGACGAACGACTCGGCACTTATTGGCAGCTTTCAAAAACGACTAATGACTTTCAAACGTTAATTAGCGCAGAGCAATCGCCACGAGCGGCGCTTGAATAATTCGACGGGTATTAAAACAGTCCTTCGCTTTTATCAAGCGGAACATTCTGCCGATTTCCGGAGCTCCAAACTCAAGTAGATTATATATAGGCTATCCATTACTCTCAAAGACAAGCAGTGCAAGAGACAAGCAGCTTGTCACCGGGATAATTACAATTTTTCTAATATCGGCAGCTTAGCAGATATCTTTTAGCGTCGCAAGTCTGGAATCTCATGCAATTATAATCAAATCATTTGGTTCGCTGTTAAGAGAGGAAGAGGAAGTCTGCGCTCGCGTTTATAACGTAGAACGAGTGCAAACGGAAAAACAATAGACTACCTAACTGTCACGGTAGACTTAACGAGGCAACGATCCGTACAAAGCTGTGCAACTTGAAATTGCGCGATCGCGGGTTTACGCTACCACCATTGCTCGTTTTTTCATAGAGATATCATTTTTGATAAACCACTCGAATGCCAATCGCTGGCAATATAATGATGACGTAAACGATCACGACGAACAACGCAGTGCAGCGAAATGACATTTCGAGTACTTTATCGGCAATTATTTTCTTTTTCCGAACTTTCACAATACCTGTAAATAAATGAAATTATCGATTAAGTTATTTGAGAATATCCGTTCGTTTACAATTAATAGACACGTAAACGTATTTCATAATATAGCGACGATATCGAAGTGGGCTATTTCGATAATTGCAGAACTCTTGCGGACCGCATGTTTACATCGGTCTCTTTAAACTCTCATATTCATTAAATAAAAAAAGGACGACACGTGGATTAACGACTCGTGTAGTATCGGGCAAACCGGCATTTCTCGAAAATTTTCAGCGCGCGCTCGACTTTTGTTCCGCGCGCTAATTTTAAGAGGACCATTAACGCTACGAGCGTCCCTGGTCATTAAGATAAGCGTAAGTGCTACTAAGTGTCCGAGCGGATAAGAGACGTGACCAGCATCTCCGTTAGCATAAGGATGAAGCATCTCGACCGTTTGAGCCGCTGCACAAACGCCAGCGAGGCACGCGGTGCATCGCGTTCGCCAATAATATTAACCGATGTTTAATTTGTAGCAAAATAAGAAGAGAGGAGCTCCAGAAACAATTTTGAAAAAATGCCGCGACAATGATTATCAAGAAAATATTTTCCACGCGTAATTCCGAACATCTCTATTAACATTTCTCCCACTATCGGTAAGCAAGACCTGCAGATAAGGATTAGATGTTTCTTCAAAAAGTAAAGCTTTGCGATGTTTTTACGAGGCGCCATCGTTTCTACTTATTATGCGGAGCACAGCGATTGACTAAAAATCGATGTACATTAGGAATTAATTAAACAGGATTGCTATATATACGATCACGGAATAATTATCTTTTAACGTTTGGATTTTTCATCGAATACGCATTAAAGCGCGCGTATTTCGTGGAACAGAATTAGAAAATGTCAGGGAAGCAATTTATTTCGCCGTACACGCTGCGTCGAAGGTACGATATATCGTGGATTTTCCATTTCACGCTGACGGGCAATTTGTCGTACGTTTCGTAATCCATTAGCTTCATAACCGGATTGTTCCGTTTCTACGTATTCTCGTAAGTCTATATGTCCATTATATATCATTTTCTCTATTGATACTTCTATATTATTCGTATTACTCGATCTTCCCACGATACGCGGATCTGTAATTTACGATAGCGGCGATTGCATTCTTTCGTTAAACGGCGTCTGCGAAACGAAATTGACTTTATTTAGAAAGTAACATGAACAAGCAATACTGCTTTTCTTTAAATTTCATTAAATTTCTTTTTTTTAATTTTATCGATCAAAAAATTTATTTCGCAAAGAATCTTTTTAAATGCAATATAATACATATAGTAAAAATTAGACAAAAGATGTCTGTTTTCAACGAAATATTATTGTTCTGTTAAACGAATTTTATTCCAAAAACATCGGCTTGTAGAATTAAATATTCAATATTAAAATCTCTTTATTTTAGAAAGAAACGTTTAATAAAAAATAAAAAAAATATAAGAAATCATTTTAAATAACAATTTTATGATTCTAAAGGTACTTTATAAAAGTACATTCAAATTTTATATTTTTATTATATTTAATTAATAATGTTATATTTTTCGAAATACCTCCATCATTTATGATTTTGAAAATTTGAAAATCTTTTTTTAAATAAATAAAAATATATATATCTTTTATTTTTATCTATCTGAAACTCATCAAAAACCGGTAAAGGGGAATCTTGGTTACTTCATAAGAAGAATTAAAGGTGACTTCAATCAAGCTCCGATTAATTTAATTGGTAATTAATTCAACCGATAAAATCGTTTAAAGCAAGATTTTTACATAATTCAATCGTCATTATTAATCTAATCTTTTTTTCCATACGTTAAACAACAAAAGATTAATAATTCCATCCATGTTAACAGAATAGTATAGGTATTACTTGATAAATTAATAACACTGTCCGACAAATTTACACTTTTTTTAGACCACGAACCGGACAAGGTGATTCTTATATATTTTTCGTCGCAGAAAACGAATTTGCAATTGAAATTACCCTATCACGTCACGTTTTTGAGCTACTGTAGCTCAAAAGTACCTAAAAATGCCATTTTTTGCACCTATAAGTCCAATTTTCTCAAAAACGTGACGTAATAGGGCAATTCCCAATGAGAAATGACTAATTGAAATTCATCGAATCGACGTCGAAATCATCGAAATTACATCAAATTTGATGTAATTTCGATGATTTCGACGTCGATCCGATATCGATCGATGAATCATTTCTCACTGGGTTTCAATTACGGATTCGTTTTCAGCGACGAAAAATCTTTAAGAATCACCTTGTCTGGTTTGTGGTCTAAAATTCGTGTCGGACGGTGTAATCGATTAAGTTAATTGGAATTTGATCGAAGTCGTCCCATACTGATGGGTAGGGCTTCTAGGTATTCGGATATCCGAAATCGGTTCCGATTTGAAAATTTAAAACCGCACTATTTGGATTATTCGGGTAATCCGGATATCCGAATTATTTAAATCCGGAATCGTGATCCGAATTATTCGTTCCGATGTAAATCTGAATTAGAATTTAGATCCACATCTGGAAACAGAGAAAACGCCGATGTATTTGGATGACTTCTAAGATATTTTTCGAATAATAAAAACCTTGGCTATAATACATTTTTCACTCTCATATTTAGTTACCGAATCCAGATCCAGATTCAAATGCGAATCCGCTACGAACTCAAATTCGGTTTCGAATCTAAATTGAACTGTGAATCCAGATCCGAATCCGGGATCCAAATCTGGATTCACATTTATACTATATATATACATATATATATA
>NJRP01000483.1:93577-130378 GCA_003063835.1 Aphaenogaster floridana | reverse complement strand
AATAGAAAAACCCTTGAATTAGAATACATAGATACGTACCACTTGGGTTGTATTTTTTTTAATGAAAGAAACTACCACATGGGTTTTTTCGAATGGTACAATTAAACTACCAGCGCGTATACTTGGCGCTTTTTTTAACCTTTTTTTAAAAAGGTAATTTTGCTAGGATTGAATCGACGTCGATTCGATGTCGATCGAGATGTCATTTCTCACTGGGAATATTTCATAATTCACATATAATGAAGAATTCTAGAAAAAATGTAGACTTTCTCAGTACTTCTGTGGATAGTGTTCCAATTATTCATATAAAAAGTCAGAGAAATTTTCTAAAAAGTTATAAAATTCTACAGAAATTCTGTAAAATTCTGAAATTAATATAAAAATTTTTAAAAATTATATGAAGAATTCTAAAAAAATTTTTCACGACAGGACTCGTATAAAAGTCTGTGCAAACTTTTCTCTGCTATTGGCTGAATCGAACCCGAAGAGGGGGACCGGGTGCCACTCGAAGGAAAAAGAAGAAGAAGGGCCCTGATACCTTAGAACATATATATATGAAAGCGGAATGTCCATTGTTCTCGAAAGAGAAACATGTCTGGAGGAAGTGAGAAAGAAAATCATAGTTGCCTCTCTCGAGAGAGAGTTACTGCTCAAAAGTGCGCAAGCGTGGAGTTACGTTTATTGGCCGGTTTGGCTCACTGTACCTGCGCACTTTCGAGCAGTAACTCTCGAGAGAGAGAGGCAACTACGATTTTCTTATTCACTTCCTCCGGACACTTTTCAGTCTGCTATTCCGCTTCCAAATTCCATATATATATATATATATATGTTCTAAGCCTGATACACGGCGTTACGGTTATACAGAACATTGGCCGTATCGAGTCCCATACAAAGGGACACGGGTGCCACATCAAATAGAAGAAGAAGAAGGCGTTACGGTTATGCATAGTGTACAGTCAAATGACAGTCCAGTAATTTAGGCCTTTGAGATAAGCTGTTATTAGACATTATCGATTAACATAAATTCCAATGACTCAGCAGTTGGCAAATTGTGTCTTTTGTAAAATTATTAGGGACGAGGAACCTGGTGAAAAAATTTACGAGGTATGGATAGTTACCTAACCTTAAACGAATTATTTGACAGCTAGATAAAATGTGAACATGCATATATAATTTAATATAGGCTGTGTTCCAAAATTCACTACCAATACTGAAAATGTATAGTGCATGTAACGTATGCTGTAGATTTTCAGTGCTGGCAGTGAATTTTGGAACACAGCCATAGAAATATGTATAACTTATATAACGTATCTCTTTTGTTGCTAGGACGATGACGTTACATGCATTAAAGACATTAATCCAGTGTCCACACATCATTATTTGATATTACCGAATAAACATATACGCAATGCGAAAACACTTCAACTTGAAGATTCTGAACTTTGTAAGTATCACAGGCTTATCTTTATTAATATATCTAAATTAACTTTTACTAAATAATTGCATAAATCTGCAATATTTATTTGTTATGTCGTTGATTAGTAGAGTATTTATATACATGAATATTTATATACATCAAATATTTTATATACATGTGTGAAAATATGTCTGAAAGTTTTTCACACTTGCTCTTGTAAAAATTATATGTATTTCTCGTCTGACAATAGATTATTGATCTTTGTTATTCTTTGATTATATCTGAATTTCAGTTGACAAGATGGTTGCTACAGTAGACATTATTTCTGAAAAGATGAATCTTGATCCTGCGTCTACGCGAACAGGATTTCATTGGCCGCCCTTTAATACCGTTGATCATTTACATTTACATGTTATTTCGCCAATAGATAGAATGAATGCTATGAGAAAGGTGATGTTCAGTCCCAATATGTTTTGGTTTGTGAGTGTAAGTATAGAAATTATAAAGCTTATTTATTATGTATAAACTGTCAAAGATAAATCTTCATTATCTTCATTATTCTTCTTTTGCAGACAGACTATGTGAAATCTCGCCTGGAAAACTGTAAATTATAGAGCATTATTATAGTTTTTCTTATTACTTGTCTTCTTGGCAACGAGATGAAAATCTTGTATGCTTTATTAACGAAGCATTTGGTGCGCTTGCGGACATAAAAATCTTTGTTACGGAATATGACGAAGATTATATGTTTATTGAAAATTAAGTGAGATTAGGTTATTACAATTTTATTTTTATATATAAAATGGATCGTGTATATATTTTATTTGTTATAGTTAAAAGATGTATATACGCAGTTTTATGTAGATTGTTTTTATAAAAGAATTATAGACTTATGTGAATTTTTCAAAAAAATCTCTAATCATCTCTTTCCTCAGTTTCTTCTTTTTCTTCAGTAATCTTGTTTTTCCATTGATTGCCTTCTGGATAAGCGTACTCTACAATGCTTTCTTCCTTCAGTTTAGTTGAATATCCAGGATTTACGGGCGGCATGTAACATGCATTCTTAATGCACACAGGATCCTCAAAGTGCTCGTGCTGTTGGTCCACAAATTCTATTATACGATTTTCAGTGGTCTGACTCAAGCAAATGTAGTCCCACATTTGGAGGTGCTGAATCATCTCGCACAAACCTACTCCACCGGCATGTGGGCAAACCGGTACTGTAAATAAGAAAAATTCCATTTCACATTTTCTAAGTAGAAATCGATTATAGATTCGTCAAAGAATTGTTCCTTGGAATATCGAAAAAGAAAAAGACTACGTCTAAAAATTAAAATTATTTATAGTAAACTTACTTTTAGTTATATATGCCATTAAGTATACAGCCAGGATCTCATTAATCCCGCCAATCCTCGCCGAATCGACCTGGCAATAGCTGATTGCGTGGGATTTCAGGAATTGCTTGAACATAACGCGATTCGCGCACATTTCGCCGGTGGCCACCCCGATACCGTATGGCTTTAACTTGTCTAGTATCTCGGCGTGTCCAAAAACATCGTCGGGAGATGTCGGTTCCTCTATCCAAGTGGGTTTAAATTTCGCCAGCTTCTGCATCCACTCGATCGCCTCGTCCACATCCCACACTTGGTTTGCATCCATCATCAATTTGTTCTCGTAGCCTATCGCCTTGCGTATCACTTCACACCTCCTAATGTCATCCTGCAGATTCTGGCCCACTTTGATTTTGAACGCCGTATAACCGAGGTCCAAAAATTTTTTGCAAAGATCCTCGAGCTGCTGGTCGCTGTAGCCCAACCATCCGACTTGAGTGGTGTACGCGGGATATCCATTCTCCTGCAGCTTCCTTTCTTGTTCCGCCCTAAGTTCCATCTTTTCCTCGAGTATTTGCCTCGCAGTATTTTCGTCCACTATGTTTCTACTGCATAGAAATATATACACAGAAGTCTGTGATGAACGTGAACGTAACTCCGTGCTTCGGTTTACAAAAGATTTCGGCTTACATGTATCTGAAATCTATAACGGAAACGAGCTGCTTGGGTGTCATGTCTGAAAGAAGCTTCCAGACAGGTTTGTCCTCGATACGTGCCCACAAGTCCCACAATGCGTTTATAATAGCCGCTGTAGCTAGATGTATCACGCCTTTCTCTGGTCCGACCTAAAATATTCAAATTAAAACCTGATAATCGTCATATTTTAATTATTATATCACTCTTCATTATATATTACCCATCTCAATTGCGAGTCACTCGTTAAACGTCTCCAAAATGTCGCGAAGTCATCGTAAATCCATTGGATTTTTCGATACATTAAGATTATGGCTAGAGATCTACATGCTTGCGCAACTGCAAAAATTATTATTGGAATTTACGTATATATCTCTAGTATTATTAATATATTATTATATTAATTATATATTATTATACAATACCGATTTCAGTTCCTCTTCCCAAGGTAAACGTAAGACCATAGCCTTCATGTCCTTTGTTTGTTTTAATTGTTACATACACGCAAGAGTAATCAGGATCGGTATGCTGTTTTTATAAATAAAGACTAACAATATTAAATGCAATCTTCACAATGTATAAATAAAGATTAAGTATGCACACATGTGAATAAACTTAATTAACGTCATTTAAGAAAATAATAATTAGTTTAACATGCAATCTCTAAAGTATTTATAGCTGCGTCGTTGTAAGTTAATATTTTAATATTCATTTATTATTAAATTTATTACTTGCTATTAATATATTAATATCTATTTTATTAATTTATTAAATATGAATTTATAAATTATGTAATTCATATATTAATATATAATTATATTAATAAATTACATAAATTACATAATTTACATAATTGATGAATTTACATGTTCGCCGCTAGCCTTTTACTGGTAAATTAACCACATTCACAAGTACATATATTAATATATATTAACATATGTATACTCTCTCTTATATAAACGTATTTGCTAATTTATTAGAATAATGCCCGCAGCGAATACGGCATGCAAATTGTCTAATAATGCATAATACCATTGCATCGCTTCCATCGCGATTTAACGACGTCGGAAACCTTATATCCTTCACGTCGACAGCGATGATTTTTGCGTTTATCATTCTCTTAAATTGCACTACGGTAATGACAATGCGAAACTAACTGGACGATATCTTCGAAGCGTTACTTCTGCTTACGATATCGCTTGCCTCTTATCTTCTTACTTAAATATTTGTGTCGTAAGTTTATCGCATCGCACGATATCAACAATAATATATATCTGCCTGAAGATAATTAAGAAAATCATTTTCGCGGGGAGAGATCTATCCTGATCATGTATTGTTGCAGATATTGCAGACAATTAAATGCAGACGTATAATATTTAAACGTTATGTAATATAATTTTCAAAATATCGAGAGAAGCTATTTTTCATCGCGCTCTTTTTAGCTCTACGTCGATTTGGAGATTTTATTCGACGCTAGTTTGATGACATCTGGCAGCGCGATTTTTGCCAGAAAAAACAATTAGTATATAAATTCTAAAATCAAACTGCCTCTTTTCTTTATTAATTATTATTTAAATCTCCTGCAAGGTGTCTTTTATCGAATCTCTCGCTTCTCTTTCACATTTATTTAAAAAACAAAATATCTTTCATCATCCTCGGAACTCTGTAACAGTAACAGAAGGGAGTCCTAACACACAGCTAGACATTTCGTTGCTTTTGACACTGTTACTTTTTAACTCTGACACTTCAACAATTTTTTAACTTATCGACCGATTTGTACAAATTAGACTAGCGGAATTTTCACCTCCAACCCACGAATTGGTTTAAATATATTTTATACGTGACTTATTGTTAGTTTATAAAAATTTTTTTCTTTTGACAAACGGACAACCATTATATTTATAATAATGTTTATGTCTAGCTTTGACAGGCCCCTCCTATATCCTCCGAACTATTTTACATATATATTCTCTACAATTTATTTCTTGCTACCTCGTTTAATATCTGACCGTTTGTATTCTATCTCTTGTTTTTTATATATTTAATGTTAAAATATTATTGATGTAAACTGAAGAAGACTAACAATAAGTAGTTTGAAACGTTTTTCTATTATAAACATCTATTAATGATTTTTAAAATAAATCTTCGTATTATTATAATTTTCACCACTTTATTATTTGCTCGTATTTAGCCGCTTCCTCCTTTATTTGCTTTGCATATAACGAGTCAGAAAATCTTATTTAAAATATCTTTCTCTCATCCTGATCTATATACATATAACGTCATTAATCTGACGAGGTCTATGAATTAAAATAATTACGAAATAAATTAGAAATTTAAAATAAACCTGGGGTGAAAAAATTTTAAGAATTTGTCATCATGTTTTAAATTTATGAAAATTTCAGAAAAAATATGTAAAACTTTTTCAGATCTTATATATAAGTTTTCTTCAGAAATTATAATAGAATGAAAAATTTTAGAAATCTTAGAATATTTCAGAATTCACATGAAGAATTCTACACGAAAAAAACAATAAGGTTACCACAACCACAATAATAGTAACATTTGGTACAGCCACGTCCTGTGGTTGTCACATTCACATTGTTTTGTGTAGTGCGTCTATATATGTTTGTCTCAACATTCACTATGTTTGCTGTACCAAATGCATATAGTTGCCTTTACATCAATGTGAATGTGACAACCACAGGACATGGCTGTACCAAATGTTACTATTATTGTGGTTGTGGCAACCTTATTGTTTTTTCCGTGTAGAAAAGATAGTAGACGTTCTTAGCACTTTTGAAAAGTGTTTCAATTCGTATAAAAAATCTAAGAAATTTCTTAAAAAGTTATAAAATTGTACAAAATAATTCTGAAAAATTCTGAAATTTATAGGAAAATTCTGAAAAATTATATGAAGAATTCTAAGAAAAATTTTTACGAGGACCTAAAAAGTATGATAAAAGCAAATGCAGAAATAAAAAAAGACGTATTTATACACATTCTATTTTATTATAACCACAGATAAAATCTTCTCTTCGCCAGTAAATAAATAATCAAATATTTATCTATTTTATTATTATATAATTATAATTTCTTATATTATTATAATTATTATATTATATTATTATAATTTCTTACGTTTTATTATATTATGTCTATAATAAAACATAATATACATATATAATAATATATTTCTAAAATATTATTGAAATTAATAAATAAATTTATGATAATATATATTTATATAAAATACATATATATACCATTTTATTATATTTCGAAGGAGATACAATCAGCGTGAATTTAATTAACATAAAAAAATTCTTTTTTCTTGTATTCTTAATTATCCATGCAGTAATTATCGACTGGAACCTACTAGAATGAAGTTTCGAACTTTCGAAGCGGTCGCCGGTCAGTGGTCACGACGTCACGACGTCTGCAATGGAGTTTCGTTCACGCACGTGCGAGTGTTCTTTTTATTGATGCGGGACAAGTAAAACGCTGGAAGAAGATGCATTCAGACGCGAGGCTGACGAATCCGTTCGAAATCATAGTAGGAACATACGAACAATATTTGCTTGGCTACAAAGTGCACAACATCGTAAATGTAGGTATATTTTTCATCACGTGGCTCATGTATAGGTTAAATTGTATGTGAAGCATAATACAAAAGTCTAGATATACCAAGGAAAGCACATTTCTAGTCATATTTTGCCGTGTTTGTGTATTTATATATTTATTGCTTTATAAGACATGATTATTCAAGACCTGGAGAAAAAGACATGTCTTCAAGTTTCCACTTTGCATGTTGGAAACTTTTAAATCAAACCTTCAAACACGAATATTTTAAACTAAAATTTCGTTTCTTTTTTGTTTCTCAGGAGTACAAAATAGAGAAAAGCTTCGCGACCCACAGCCATGCCGCAAGCATACGCAGCGTCGCCAGTAATAAGTACTACCTAGCTTCAGCCGGTGCCGATGAAACAGTATGTCTATATGACATGCGTTACAGACGGGAGTCTGGCAAATTGATGCATCAGAAAGGTATGTATAACAAATAAATAAACTCTGTATTCATTCTACAATCCAATGTAATTATGTAAATTTCTATTATCGAAATAACAATCTTTGTGTTTCCTTCGCAGATACTATCAATTGCATTGCGTTTACTCCAGAAGGCTCGCATTTGTTCGCATGCAGTAGCGATGGAAGTATAACCGCTGTTCGCTGCGGCAATTGGCAACTGGAGAAAGTCTGGCCGACCGCGCACAAAGGTTCGACCGTCAATACTCTAGCTATTCATCCGACGGGGAAGCTAGCGTTGTCCACTGGAGAAGACGGCGTGCTTAGGACGTGGAATCTGATTAAGGGCAGACAAGCTTACGCCACTAACTTAGTGCCGAAACTGAAGTCTAACGCTAAATGGATAACCATTATTAAATGGAGTCCGAGTGGTGAAAAATACCTGTTAGCTGTCAATGGAAGTATCTACATATATTCTGTAGAATCGGCCGGAATAGATAGAGAACTTACGTTTGACTCGAAGGTTATTTGTGTAGAGTTCTTGAAGGATAATTTAATTGCGGTTGGTTTCGAGAACGGTGATATAAAGTTTTGTGATCTCAAAACCTCCCTGCATACAATGAATACGAAGGCGCATAGTATGAGAGTGAAATGTATCGCACATATGAATGATCTATTAGTTAGCGCATCCAGTTCTGGAGAGATCAAGCTTTGGAGATATAACAAACATAATTTGGATATGTTACAAACAGTTAATTGTGGTGCTAGAATTACTTGCCTTTCTTTGATAGAAGCTTACAAAGATTTAGTGCAGCAAAAAGAAGTTAAATCAGAGGAAGAAGAGGAAGTAAAAAAGAAGAACAGGCTCAGACTGAAGCAGGAAGTTATTATTGAGAATGAAGAGGATTTAGAAGTTGCAAATATTAGAAATTCTAAAGAAAAGACACAAGAAACGAAACATAAAAAGAAGAGAGCCATTGAAGATGCTGAAGACAATGTCCATTTAAAGAAGAAAGTAAAAGTAAAAGAGGCTGGCATTTCAAAGAAGAAGAGGGACAAGTCGTCAGAGATAGAAGATATTGATAAACCTAAGAAGAAGAAGAAACTTTTAAAAGCGAATGAAACAAATCCTTCTAATAAAAAAAGGAAAGAGAACATTGCTGCATCACAGATCACTTCGGTAGCGAAAAAGATTAAAAAGTCGAATAAAATTGTGGAACCACCTCTCCCTCGCAAAAAACACAAAGTAAAATTACCAATGACGGATATCGAAGATGCTCCACCTAGGAAGATAAAAAAGAAAGTAAATGTAGGGAAAGGAATCGTGCCAAAAAAGAAAAAGAAAAAGATAATAAATTAGGATTCAATTACAAGAGGAGTCTCTTTATAAAAGTTATTATTCGTTTTATCCGTGTGATATTTACATGATAAACTTAAGAGTAAGAATAGAGCGCCTAAGTGCTTAATAAATTACTCACTAGTTCCTATAATTATAAATCAGTCTATTTACAATTTCTTAGACTTATCACTGCACCAACGCCTGTTCTTCTGTCACTAGAGATTAGGTCTGAACGAGATAACAGTTTCTAGGCGTCGTTACATTCCGCTCGAAATAACGCGAAGGATGTCTACCATAAGATGCACTTATGCGATGGGTTCATTGGACTACCGAGCGGGCACTTCCAAGCCTTTGCGAACTCTGCGTTGTTCGACAGTGTGCCGATAACTCGAAAATGATTCGGTGCATGGACACCTTCTATCACTTTAGACTTCAACGCTCCGTTCGTATAATTGCCGCACCAGACCTTTGAAAAAGATTAGCGTTTATGACTCACTTGTGAAGTTTTATACGCTAAGGAGATGATGAAATTCTCATTTGTGTGTAAAGCTCCTCGCGAGTTTAATCTGTATCTACATAGATCTTTGTTATACAAATAATTTCTTATTAGTTTGACAAGAGAAAAAAATCGCCATATCAGTGATTCTAAGGTTCTCCTGTAAATCTCATCTTCTATACAGGTACAAAGTTTTTATAATAGATATTTAAATAACAATGTAAAACAATGTTTTTCTCTTATGTAATTTTATGTACTAATATATTGAATATATTGAATATGTAGCGTTAATTTCTATTGTCATTTAAATATTCCATTTAGTATCATTAGATGAATTGTCCTCTTAGAAGAAGGAGAGCTATCTGATCGTATGATCTTTTATCAAACGTTAGAAATTTAATAATTTGTTGAACAAAAATTAATTATATTACTTTTGCAGAGTATGAGAAGCGCAAGCTTACTTTCTTTTTTGCTTTACCTGTGCGAAACCCAAGAAGAACAGTTGCTCGTTACTGTAGTCGACGAGACCAGGTAGAGCTTGCTGATACGGACTGCGTGCAATCAGCCTCTGATACGCCCTGTAAGCTTCCCTGATGCCGCCGTTGTCGGCGATATTCTCACCCTGAGTATTGATGCCGTTCACCTGAAAATCAGAAGGCGAGTCGAATGGATTGAACGTGCGAGCGAGGGGCGCCTTGGCACGCTTCTTTAATGAGCAAAATGGGCACGTTGCTCACCGTGAAATTATCGCCCAGCTCCGGCAAATGATAACTGCTGTACTGCTCGATCATACACTGCACTTTCTCGTGATAGTGTCGCAACGTCTCGTCGCTCCACCACTGCCGGAGATTGCCGTTCTCGTCGTACCGGCGACCTGGCACAGAAAAGCACGTAATTCCAGATATTATTGCGGATATACGGGCATTGTAGTGCTAAAGAGGTAAAGGCGGAAGAGTGGCCATTTTAGCGATATTGTGCAACGCGCGTCGCATCGCCGATTACGTACCTTGGTCGTCGAAACCGTGCGTAAGCTCGTGGCCCATAATCGCCCCCATGGCGCCGTAATTAATGGACCTGCAACGCGCAATGTTGAGGCTTAGCGATTTACGATAAAAATGGTTCGAATCGCACGTAGAGATATCGCTTCGTTTCCGTGAGCTCATATCTTTGCGTCTTGAATTGAAATCAACAGCACTTTAATAAGTAAATTGCGATCGATACACGTATAACACAGAATAAATAAATTTCCGGTCATCGAGTGGGATCTTATACCTAATAATTTTTGTCAATTTTATACATTTTGAAATCTGCAAGTTTCTTAGCATAAAGGTACATTTTCACGCTGACGCTCGACGCTGGATTCGAGCGTCAAATCTGGTCACGTGATAGATTTTTGAATTCCCGCATTGAGTGAAAAAAGCTAAACTGTGTTTAGCTTTGACGCTCGACGCTCATTTCAGTCAATCCAGTGATTAGGCTATATTTCGCGTCCCTCTGAATTTTTAAACAGATATATTATTGTTAAAAATTAATATTTGACGCTCGAATCCAGCGTCGAGCGTCAGCATGAAAATGTACCTTAATACGACACTCGATCATGTAAAAAAACAGAATATTATTGAGCAATATGTAGAACAATTAAGACTATCCATCGCGAATAAAAAATTGACGGAACAAAATATGAGTTCATGAAAATTTTGCCTTATCTGTAAAAGATAAAATTTATACGTACTCCAATCCATTGCCGTAAAACGGAGGATGCAGGATGCCAGCTGGGAAGGCTAAGATCACACATTCTTTTTAAATTCTGAACAATTAAATTAAATTGGTGTTGTAAAACGGCAATGATGGACCGTGTATGTTAATTAGAAAATTTACTTCAGTTAATTAGAAAATGTTAATTAAGACACTTACTGACTGAGTTTAATATCGCGCTGTAAAACGCGTTCACTGTTGTGCCCGTCGATATCCATCTGCTTCTGTCGGGCTTCTCGCGCAAATTATTGAAGCTCTTTTTCATCGCCACGTCAGTTAGCTTCAGAAAAGTCGCGAACAGCTTCCCGTCGATCACCTCCACCTAAACAGAACAGATATTGCAGTTTCCACCGCTGGACCAGAACGTAGATGTATTTGTACGCAAACATGCGACGTTTAGGGAGAACTCACCCCTTCGTAGAACTTGTCTAACTCCTTTGAATCCGTGATCCAGTCGGGAAATCCTACAAACGGCCTCATCGCTTGCAATTTTCTATGGGCTCGAGCTCTCGTGCCGGCATCCATCCAATCTAACTCCGTGACCATCTCGTCGAACGCCGCCCTGATATCCAGCAGCATCTCCAATGCCTATCGACAATAATCAGTAATAATGAACCATCGTTATATTTTCTCACATCTAAGAAAATATTGGATAACAAGTAAAGCCCGAGTTCTGCTTTAAGGTATCTCGTAGATTAGGGGTCGGCAAACTTTTTCCTGACCCAGGTAGTAAAAGGCCAGATAATAAATATTGCATAGCTTTGCGGGCCAAGAAGATATTATGTGGGTAGTTATGTAAGAGAGAAGATAAACTTGTGCTTTGTGTTATTGAAATTAAAAATATATATATTAAATTAAAAATATAATAATAATCAAAAATATAAATTAAATAAAAATAAATTATCAATTTTGAAAATATAATAAAAATATAAAAAATTACAAATATTAAAAAAATAATAACTATTAATATAATAAAATAAATTATTAACACACATAATAAAATAAATATAATAATTATTATATTTTGGCCGAATAAAAATAGCTGATGAGCCGCAGTTTGTTGACTCGTGGAATACTTGAGGAATACTAATCGCCGCACATGCGAATTCGCGAACCTTTTCTCGCGCCTGTTCGTTGAAGTGTCTCTGCGCGTAAATGTAGCTCAGCGCCATGCCGAAGTTCGCGTTGACGTTCCCGGTGCATCCCTTCCAGCGCGGCGTCTTCTCCTTCAGGCCGAAGATCTTCTGCGAGAATTGGAAGCCGAGGTCGCGGAACTTCTGCAGCGTCAGGGGGGCAACGGTCGCGTACACGCTCCACCATACGTATCGCACTGAAAAATCAGCTCGGTATTAACGTTATTTATCGTCGTGCGTTATTTATCGGCGCGTAATCGGCCGTTTTCACGCGGTGAAACAATCGCGGACTTATTTCTGTAGATACGGCGCTGCTTCCGATAGCTTCCGACCCCGGTAACCCCGTTCGATCTCTTCTCGCCATTCTTTTTCTTTCTCTCGGGTACAGAAACACCCGATAGTACGTGTCGAAAATGACAATTATGTCCTGATATCTACTATATGTATGTAACCCGTAAAAATCGTATATATACATATAACTCGTACTAGCCGGATCTAATAACAAACTGACGACTCGTATATACATACATCGGTTGCATGCATTCTGCACCAGTCTTTTGTATTTTCCACGTAATCTAATAATATAGCGACAAAAGATATTACTGCAAATAATAATTTTAAAAAATAATAGATAGATGCGTAACAAACGTACGAAACACATTACATGGATATTACATATCTGATATGTACTTTCATTTTTATATATTATTACTGTTTATATATCATTATATTATCTATTATATTTAATCAATTTAATTCTATATCTTTATGTCTATATCAATATGCAGAATAAGGAAGAATATATAGGCGCGCAACTGTGCGTGCTACATGCAGTTTACGGTATGGAACTGCGTAACGAAACAATGTATCGTAAAAAACATATACATGGTTGGATTCAGAAAAAAATACTCTCCTTTTGTTATTATGAAGATGCAAAAATTCTTAAAAATAACACAAGAGAAAAATTTCTTTTGCAATACAAAATTTTCTTTTTAATTTTTGTTTTTGTCATTTTGTAGACCTTAATTTACCATTGAACTTTTAATCTAAACATTTTTCTCTATCTCTTGTAATTTAAGAGTTATACGCGAAAAAATGGAAGCGCCCTTTTGACTTTGAGGTTGAAAATCATCCCTTTAAAGAGCGATAGGGCACAAATGAAGCACGCCGTTTTTCATGTATTGGGTCACTCTACATATACCCACAAAAGTTCATCCAAATCGAAGAGTTCGGGTTCGGGGTGTTTCCTTGTGAGTAGTTTAATTTAATCATTTTTTTAGTATGACTTTAATTTCAATTATAATTACATTAAATATTAATGATAGTAAGGCTCTCAAATACAAAATCAAAGACGATACAATAAAAGCCAATGTGAGCCAACGCCGTTATCGAGGCGAAATAAATCATTTATTCATCAAATGTACAATATAAATATACAATAAAAAGTAAACGTTTCGATTCTAATTTTGTACTGAAGAGGACTTAAATTAGAGTCGAAACGTTTACTTTTTATTGTATATTTATATTGTACATTTGATGAATAAATGATTTATTTCGCCTCGATAACGGCGTTGGCTCACATTGGCTTTTATTGTATAATTACATTATTATTAATAGTAGTAAACTTAGCAATGTTGAATCTCAAAACGTTCAAAACCTTCAAAAATCCCCGCGGACTGAATTAATAAGTTTAATCCCAAGACATATTGAGGCGGCAGTGTGGTCTAGTGGTAGAGCGCTAGACTCGTAATCTGTAATACCAGGTTCTCGAGTCCACTAGATCAGGTAAATATTATTATTTTCCGACATTGCGCTTCCTGCCGGGAAGAGGATTCCCGGTAGGTAAAACTGGGCTTCCGTCTTTCGGAAGAGACGTTAAGATGTTGGTCCAAACGGGCAAAGAGATGGAGTTGTAGGAAAGGATGAGAAGGGAGAAAATGCAAACCCCATTGGGGACGCAGTATAATTCCAATTCCAATTCCCAAGACATATTCTAACGGGACGTAGTACAGGAATGTATACAATACAAATACACAGCTTAGTATAAGAAATATAAACATTGTGTGGAATTTGTAGGGGAAGTAAAGCTTATCCCTGCTGTGTTTATATCGCTCTACGCTTCTAACAAGGAATATACATTTCTAAAGCTTCCTGGCCATCAAAACAAAAATTTAAAAAAATTTTTTAACTTATCTTGTCTAAATCTCTAAATTCAATCAATCATCAATAATTATCATTTTATCATGACATAATATATTTTATTTTTAATGTAATATGAGATTATATAATGACGATATCAATTATAATAAATATTTAATAAAGCAAAGAAAAATCAAACAAGAACAATATGATTATCCAAATTACCAAAACTTCTCCTCTCATTATGGAAAAGACATATCTTAGTAATGTAAGAAAATATATAAGGTAACATACTTCTAACTTCAGGGTTTAGATAGGAAACATCTTAAACACTATAATGTCAATAATTTATCAATGGTAACAACTCGGTCCTGGATATTCACCATAGGCCTATTGGAGAATATCCATTACACTTTAACTCCACGAGAGCACATCTATTATTTAATCATGGGGTTTTAATAGTAAAGGAATATGTGATATTAATAGTGAGTGGTTGAGTAAATATATATATCAGCCTAGAATGGCCGTCCTTATTACAATGCTAATATATAGAGTTAGAACAATTACCATACATTTAAACATAAATCACACCAATTGTTACTCAGACGAATATGAGAGGGCATAACATTGCCAAGAATAATTCCATTTATACTTGTTTACTGTGACAAGTTCCAAAAAGAACAAATTATGAGACTGTCAAACCCTCCGGGAGTACTCGCCAATCTTCCGTAACGGGGTAACCAGAAATTTATTTATATAAATCCGGCAAATACAAAAAATGCAGAGATGCATTTGTAATGTCCAAATCTTCTGCGTGTTGATAATTATTCGGCGGGTTAGCAAATTGGCCTCCGTAGGTTTGTACAGAAAATGGGTGGTCTGATCTCTATTGCAAAGTTCCCGTGTGGCACAGTATATCACAGTGAATTTCTCACAATATAGGACTCATAAACACTTTCTTTATTATTAAAATGTTTTCTCAATTTATTGTTCAATAACAAGACTTATTAAAAGTTCCTAGTTAATACACTATAGTTTTTCGCCACTACGGGATTTGGGATCGACCACCGACACAAGTGTCTCCTTCGGATACCGAATCATTCCAACGACTTATTCGTGAGATTGCTCAGAATTTCAAGACTGATCTTCGCTTCCAAAGTTCTGCTGTAATGGCTCTTCAAGAAGCTAGCAAACCGTACCTTGTAGGTCTTTCGAAGATACGAACTTGTGCGCTATTCATGCTAAGCGAGTCACCATCATGCTTTAAGCCCGTATCAGACTATGGATTGGGATTGGGATTGGATTGGAATTTGACCAATCGGAAGAAAGAAAACCAATAACAAGTTCAGTGAACTTAGCTTTGATTGGTCAAATTCCAATCCAATCCCAATCCCAATCCATAGTCTGATACGGGCATAAAGATATCCAACTGGCGCGTCGTATCCGTGGCGAGCGAGCTTACTCTCTAAGTACCAGTTCCACAATCTCCAGTTAACTTAACCGGCCGGTTATTTCATTGGAATTGACCAATCGCATTTGCCGTTAAGCAAAATTAACAAATGCGATTGGTCAATTCCAATGAAATAACCGGCCGGTTAAGTTAACTGGAGATTGTGGAACTGGGCCTAGATTTTTTTGAGTGAATTGAGTGAAAATTTACTTCAAGCGAGTGAAAATACTGCCACTCAAATTTCAAAGTGGCAGTATTTTCATTCTTTGGAGTGAGATTTCACTCCAAGAAATTCAGACAGTAAGCGCAACAAATTATAAGATTAACGATATAGAATTGACCGAAAGACAATAGAAATCTTATAAAAACATTTGCATTTGCTCAATTAATAAAAACAATTACGATAAGGTCGAAAATGACAAAAATATCAACCAGTATTTGACATCGATCATTCATCGATGCATCAACGTCGAATCGACTAATCTTTTCTGGCTGGGCGAGGCTTCTCTTTTTTTCACGCTGTAATCGGCGAATCGGCTTATCGCTTACCACTGCTATCAATTTACTGTTGTGAATAGTTATTTCATCAAAGAGAGATTAATGAAAACCACGTATGTTGCGAAAGCCATTCGCAATATGGACGCAAAGAGGATGCTTCCGCATTACGCAGTTTTTTGCTCTCTCTCTCTCTTCCCCCCCTCTCTCTCTCTCTCTCTCTTCTCTTACACAGCAAATGTAAATGGACATAAGGGGAAAAGCAACGATATGCGATGCAGGTTTGAGCGAGCACGTATTACGCCAAGTGACAATCGCGCTCGGTTTGACGAGGGTGCCGAAATTGGACGTACCTATCGTGGCGGGTGGAGTGGCGGACAGCAGCAGCGGCAATTTCTGCAAATACTGCAGGTCCACGACGATAACTCGATCCACGGCCGGATTTATCGTGACGTTCGTATTCTCGAACACGGCCTCCACGTATTGCGTCCAGTTCCACTGAAACAGCGTCTCGCGCGCTTAATTACTCGTGCATCAAGAGCGAGATTCATCTTCCCGGCAGAGATCCCGTTCCCGGCAGCCCGCGACTCAACGTTTAGGAAAACAAATACGAGCGAATTCACAACAGGATTAAATAAAACGATCATCGGCGAATAAAACGCGAATAAGCAAATTTATAAGATAATTGTAATCGATACTCCAAATATTAAGTAATGGAACTTTAATTTCCTTAACCCGTAAGCACGCGCGTGGGAGTCAAACTGATCCAGACGAAAGTTATGAATTTAACGAAATATAAACCAAATATTACATAAAAATTAAAATATTACTAACCAAAATATTACGTATAAAGAAATATTTTAAATATTGTTAAAAAATGAATTTTTTTAAATTTTCTTGAAAATTATTATTTTATTTTTTAATATTCCTAAATCGCCAGTAAATAATTAACATATAATAAATTGTAAGACGGCTTGACTGGCTATATAGATGGTATTTTATTACTACGTATCAATTTATTACTACAAACCGTATGGCTGATACGTAGTAATAAAATACTATCTATGGCCAGTCAAGTCGTCTTACAATTTATTATATATTTATTATTTTATGTTTAAAATATGTCTCAGTTTATAATTATTTATAAATAAAAATAAAAAATTTTGTTTATACATAAAAAATAAATAAATTGAAATATTAGTCAAATTGACTCCACGCCAGCACTTACGTCAAAAGAAGTCACGCGGACACTTACGGATTAATGTTGCCTAGTAATAATTTTGTAAATTTTAAATATTACTTTGTTCGTCAGAGGCTTCTTGAACTTTACCTTTGAAATTTTAATCAGAAACGTGTTTCTTCTCTCTCTCTCTCTCTCTCTCTCTCCCCCCCTCTCCCTCTCCCTCTCTTCCTCTCTCTCTCCAAATATCTCTCGCTAAAATACTAATATCGCGAAGGTCATCGTATTAATTTAATCAGCCGTATACTTTGTATGGTACACATCAATATCCTTACGTGTAGAAATAAATGGAGATGTCAGTGTTACCTGCTGCGCGTGTAGATCGGTGAGTTGTTGCAGATCGTCAATCGTCACTTCGTGAAGGAGATGATCCGAACTGCGCCGTTCCTCGTTCGTCGCCATGATCTGGACGGATTTCAAAAGAATTAAACGTATTCCTGAAACGATTATCCTTACATTGCCAAGTTGAGTAAACGATGATAAGAAACGCTGGATCATTCAACCGATTATAATCTATATTAAAATCTATATTCAAATTAAATGGATGATTAATTACTAAAATTCTATTTATCATGATTGACGTTAAATAGATAATCTTCTCAAGTGCATTTTAAGATATCTATAATAATAATAATAATATTTATATTTTCTATAGAAAAGATATATTAAAAATTAATATGCAAGATATCGTGATATAACTTGAAGTAGGTATAAAATAATTGAAATCGAAGTATATAGTTTGGTACAAACGCAAGACACCTACCTTGGCGAGTTTCGTGCCGAACTCTAAAATCTCATTAGCGTAATTCGCACTCATGTTACCAGCTCCCGCCAGTTCGACCATGGACTTTATATACTTTTTATACTCCATCAGTTCCGATTGAAAACGCCGCGGATCCAATAAGTAACGCTCACTAAATCCGGGGGATACTTGCTCCATCTAAAAGAATTTCGTTCTCTGTACTTCATTGCACGGAGACGTGTAGTATCCGTAGATCTTTCGGAAGAATTATTTTTCCACGAAGAGTAGTCATTTTTAAGTTCGATTATAATGAGAAACATCAAATTGAATCACTCAACGTTAAAAAAACATAACTATCAAACCTTTTTTTATTAAAATAGAAAATAAAATCATCTACTAAGATATCAATAATTTAATAAAATTTTCAAGAATATTAAAATATCCTATAAAGATTAGTGTGTTTTAATTTCTCTATAAGAAAATAATTTTTTTAAAATAAAACATTTTCCATTTCTTTAAATTTTGCATTCGTAGAATTAAGTTTTTTTATTGTTGAGCGACTCTCTCTCTCAGTCGTCTTCTAAATTTTCTTCTATTAAAATTCGTGGCGTTTCGGACGCACTGGCGTTCTCACCATCATTCGATTCCTTGTAGTGTCTTTAACGTCCTCGCTGATATAAAAATTGATGAAGAGATTCAAGCCCAGCGTTCGCTGCCCCATGCCAGCTAATCTCGATATATCGAGAGAAGGTATATTTCCCTGCATCGGCGGGTCCTTCGGCAAACCTAGACTATCGAGTATCTCGAAGATAGGTTCCAATCCTAAAGCCTCGACGCTCGCTGTAATCCGATAATTTTACGTAATTTTAAACACGTTCTACCATCAAGGCTGCAGATAAATGTTTTACAGTCTGGTTTAAACTGCACGTAACGCTACTTCTATTTCCACTTATTGAAATGATTTAATGCGATCGTTGTTTCTATTTAAATTCATTTGCACGCTTGGTTTTCCCGATTTATGATCGCAATCATCGTTCGAAGGCAGACACGAGATCCGGTTTCTTCTTCGCGATAATTTAAGTAGTCAATTTATCTTATTACGTTATTACTGATTATGTTATTATCATAGTAATGATACACCGCAATGCAAGCGACAATTGTTAGGTAAGTTTATTCTTTCGAATTTATGCTTATGTAAATGCCATTACGCGCATTCTATCCTCGTACGAAACAACGACAATTAATGAATAATTTATCGTCGAAATAGGCAAATTACGAGAGTTAACGATAGAGAATCTTGATAGAGAATTGGTTCGCATGGAAATAATTATCGTTTCTTTTCCTCGAGAGACACTTTGTGGCTTGATACCGCTTTTCAATTTAAAATTAATTTATAATCTTCCTAGGCGAATTTGTTCTTTAAAATTATTCTTAGACACTGCTATTTATACAGCATTATTTTTCACTCTATGAGTTCGGTGAATTAATTGAAAAATTTAATAATAATTTAACGATATTTATGTTAAAAATTTTCCCTATAAATTTCTTAAAATTCTTCTTTCAAAATACTTTACCACGTCATTTGATACTTCAATTCTTAAGACTTACCGACATCCATGCAGGTCCTGTAAAGGGCTCTCGCTAGCTTCACTGGCCTGAGGTCGGTCTCCTTATCCGGCTCCTCGAGTAGGATCCTTAGATTCTTCAGAAGTTCCTCTCTGAGCATGCTCAGCTGATCCCAGAAGCTCTGACTTTGCGGAATCGGATGTTTGTTGATCCAGCCGCCGCAGGCAAAGTTGTAGAAGTCCTTACAAGGATCCACGGATCTGTTCATCGCGCCTATCACTCGCGCCGCTATGAGGATAAAAGCAAATTTATCGTGAAACCACCTTACATCTCACAATTAGCGCAAAATAATTGTAATCTAAGCGAAACAAATTGTCTTGGCACTTCCCTTCGAATCAAGAATTAATCTGATTTTTATTTTTCAGATTGAAAATTAATCTGATTTTTATTTTTTTTTATATATGACGGGGCGTCGATGAAAGATACCTGTCTTGATGCATTCCTCGCTCTGGCACATCTCCTTGTACTGTTCTTTGCGAAAGACCGCCATCTGCAAAGTCAGTGCTACGATAAGGGCGATAACGGTCACCGCTAACAATCCGACGACGATTACGAGCCGCATCTCTTTTCCGCTCGATTTCTTCTCATCCCGCTGATTGTAATTCCTACCGAAAAACAATTGGAAAATTCCAACGGTAAAATGAGTGAAAACTTGCGATATAATCTGATCTGTAATGAGCTATAGCAATTCAATAATCGTAAATTGAAGAATTTATTTCCAAACTGTTTACTCATCTAAAAATTGAAAACTTTGTTTTTTATTACTAAAGTAAACTATAAATAATTTAATAAAATACAAAATTCATTCAAGTGAATTCTCTCAGAAACCGTTGATATATACTACTTAAAATTACTAAATCATCAAAATTAGATTATACGAGGAACACGTAAATGGAAGAGAAGAAAAATGGGCAAATCTAAATAAACAATTGTCCCCACAAGCGTTTCATAGAAATTAGAAGGTCCAGAAAGACGCAAAGCAGTATTTAAAGGCGGTTTTATATTTAATCAACACGTCTTAAGAGAATATTAGTATAAGAAACTAACAGTTAATAATCTAAAGTGAAAGAAGTAAGAAATAAGAAAACTGAAAGTAAGAAATATAAAAAAATGTTATTGATTCTTTTTTATCAAGTGAAGAAAATGTTTATTACCACGAGACGTCGGAGTTTCCTTTCGCATTCTCCACCGTGTCTCTCTCATTATCCTCCGGGTCGTTCACCTTCAAAAGAGAAATGATGACATACATCTTACAACAATTGCCTGTTATTCATTTCTTTATATTTCACTCTATTAATGATAACGAGCTTGTCGAAGAATGCGTCTGCAACGTTATATTCAACTCTGAAGTAACGAAACGTTAGTGCACCACGAGAGAAGCTACTTTGATCTGACAAAGAAGCAATATCTTACGACTTGACTTCTGCGCTTCGTGCCATGAAAATGCGAGAGATCAAAGTGCAACTAAAACAGATGCATCTCGTATAACATAATCAGGGACCTTGAAGCGACTCTACGAGAACGATTATCTCGATTTTCCTGAATTGCATTCCAATCAAAAAGAACAGAGATTCCTTTAGAAAATTCTTATAGGAAATTTTAGAATAAATTAAATCAAGATAGAAAAAATTTTACGGAAAAATCAATATTTTTATTTATCTATTCAAATGCCGCGAATAAACGATTCAATTTAGATGAAAATAGCGGCTTTTATTGACGTTACAAGATATAATAGGATTCTCCGTTTTGTTAACACGATAAATATATCTTCCGCTTGTTTTCCGAAGGCGTTATAGATGAGCGATGACAGAGTATACTTAAAAATAGAGTATACTTAAAATGGCGGAGTGTTGATAGATCTACGCGAACGACGTGCATCCAAACAATAGCGTTCTCGCGCGCTTTGATGTTTAATTCCGTAACTGGTCGGGGCAGACCTTACGTAAGCTCGCGTTCGTTTTTCATTTATTTTTCGCGTCATTGCTGCGAATAGCGGTAGTTTCGACGGTTTTGGGTTTAATGGGACGAGGATCGTCCGCGGACGCGCGGCAGGATATTGGGCACGAGGAGAATAATGACTGAAGTAATGCCGCCGATTCTGGGGCAAGGTGAGTGTATCGATCATACGGTTTTAACGCCACGATGGATGACACTTCGCAGATTTAAACCACGTTGTACAGCCGCTCTTTCTCGTAACGTTACGGCGCGTTAGGGCGGCGCCAGACTACGCGCATTTTACGCGAATATTCGTGATTCGAGCATCGTTCATCCCTGTTTATCATTTGATAAACAACAAGGATGACATGACTCGAATCACGAATATTCGCGTAAAACGCGCATAGTCTGCCTCCGCCCTTATGATGAAACAGGAAAGAATCTTATTTTATAAAGTGTTCTTCCGTACAAAATTCTATTAGGTAGTAAAGATATTTTATATTATTGCCTTATCGTTAAAATGTAAATTATAAGCTATAAGTTTGATTTTAAAATCATTTTGCAGTTAACAAGCTGCGATGACATAATAGCATTCTGTATATTTTTGACCCGAGGCTTCAAATATTTTTTTCATTAAAAATAATCTTCGTTAATATTATGAGGCAGTAAAAAGAAGTTAATCAATCTGGAATTCAGAATTTACCGCTTACTTTTCTAGATTACTCTCTAATTATAATGTTGAGAAATAAAAATTCCGGTGATTCACCCGGATACAAATAATGATTTAAGATGTCCTAATTCCCAAGTCATTCTACTTCACCAACTTCGATTAATATTAATTATGGCTAAAATGTTCCTCATGTACGTGCACGTACTCCATCTCTATCTGTCAGTCACGTGCTCAACTAAAGAACGCTTAACTAAAATTAATGAAATAAAAAGTTGACACAATCGACTCCGATACGAGCCAGTCTCAGACTTTCTTCTTTCACTCTTCTAATTTCATTAACAAGCACGTGTTTAATGCATCTCCTTTCGTTTCGCTTTATTTTATTAACCCTTTCACCGCCGGCGATTCCAATGGTCTCACTTTTTTTGGCTTTGTAATTAATGCATGCTATATAACTTTAGTACATTTGCCAAATGTATGTTTTCTATCATTATGAAGCATACTGTTAACTCAAATAAAGATGTTGCAAGATTTTTAAGGCTTTTCTCTTTAAAATCGAGAACACATTAAGTCAAAAGGTTCTGGACCTAAAATAAAATTTTTATGATTTGAAAAATATATCTTTCTTTTAGAGTAGACTTTACGCTGATTAATTGGTTTTTTACTAGAACTTAATTGATTCTTTCTTCCTGGATTATAATTAATTACAACGCAGATAAAGAATTTAGATAAACGTCATTAATCCTATTTGACGTTGCTGAAATCGGTCCTAAGTCCTAAGTCCTAAGAGTTACACAGCCGTCTTCGTGTTTAGACAAGAGGCGAGAATACGATTTTCCGCATGCGGTGCAGACACATCGGCGTGCGTCCGACAACGTTCTCATTATGTGCTTCGACCTATCGAATCGGCAGGCTTGGTGCGAGAAACGCCGGCGCCTTTTTCTTGTCTTCTTCTCTATCTTTCTCTTTTTCTCTCTCTTTCATTTATCTATCATGGAAACCTAACACGAACTTACGCAATCGCGTATCTGCTTTATTCTAGTTCCTCTCTTCTCTGTTCGAGTAAACAGACCGATTCCCTACGATACCATAGCACATGATTCCAAGTTATTTCTAGTTATTCTCTCTGTTTGTTTCTCTTCTTCTTCTTCTCTTTAATCTCCTGAGTCCGAATGGGAAAAAAAAGTACTATTTGTGCATTTAGCAATCGATTAATGTCAGTCGCAACAAATTGTGGCAAGACATTGAATATTTTGTCATTAATTGTTTTATGACGTAGAGACTTTTCTATCACAGGAAGTCGTAAAAGAAGAAGTTAATGAAAGACACCTTCTCAAGAACGGAGTGTGACTTCACCTTTTACATCATTCGCGCGGAATCGCGTTATATTATCTCTTCTTCCTGTTCTTCTCGTCGTAATATGACAATCCAATGTTTAATGGTCGTACCTAACGGTAACAATGCACGGTCATACAATGTCAACACCGCTCCTGTTATTACAATTATATTCCCCCACGTTCAATCATCCTCACGTGAAATATTTACCGTACGGTAGCGCGGAAAATCGCAGAAATTTAAAGAGGCGTACGAAAATGACATTCGTCGATAAATGTCTTTTACGCTAATGGCCAGTCGCAGGTCAGCAATTGTCATCAGCCTCACCGTCCGCTTCCGATCCGCGCGTCCTTGCGGCTCGGTAATTATCATCCGACCGACGTCGCTTCCGATACGGCATCCTTGCGCGCCGTAAGATTTTACATTTTACCATTTAACATCGAATCAAAAGGATGCGGACGTAGCGATTAACGTTGCTTCTGACATTGGGTTTCGCGGTGGATCGACGGAATCGCAATTTGCAGCTGATTGCGGAAGTATTCGCTGAACTGGCTCACGTCCGCGCGTCGCGGCGAATAGATGTTCCTCTTCCTGTCGTCCTTAAATGCAATCATTGGACGACGACTGATTTCGCTACGTGTCGTCGATGATAGGAGCCGTCAAGTATATTTCTCGACAAGATTATATGCGAAGCTTTGCTGCTCCTCCTCGCCTTTGTCTCATCGCGTGATATCGCGCGTAATTAATTCTTTACGTCACGTTGATAGATCCTTCCTCGCAACCGACGGTGAAGCGATAAACAACCAGGACCCGACGCGCATAATTCACTCTTTTTCCTATACTTACTTCGGTTGTGCGATTCAGAGAGGTAAAATATCGCAAAGGAGGTAAAATATCGCGGAAACTTAACCGAGACTTAATGACAGGCGGAATCTTTCTTCCAACAAAGAGTGTATTGAGTTTACTTATATAAAATTTATAAAATCTATATAAGATTGACAATAGGAACCGCGATATATCCTTATCACGAGCTTTTGTAATTTTTAAATTCAAAAACATAAATTGCTACGCACAAATCGCGCGCGTTCAAAGTGATATAATTTTTAAAAAATACAAGAGACTTTTCTTCGCCAGTAAACGACTAACAAAAAAGACGTTTTATTCAACCTTAACTGGCTATATTAATCGAATAAGTTTATTGCGACGTTTCTACCATTGATTTTGATCCTTATCAAGCGTAAATCTATAAAACATACATTCGTTGGTCAAAACAAAATCGATTACAAGAGATGAGATATTCTTCGCCAGCAAATATTAAACCACAGAAGAGATTTGTTACGACTCAACTGGCCAATATTTAATTTAAATTAATATATCGCAAATCGCGACATTTTTCGACCATGGATTTTGGTCCTTTCTAAAGAGAGTGAAATTAATTTTAATGTTATGAATTTGTTGCGAAAAATTTTTACCTCCGCCAGGATTTGAACCTGGACCTCCCTACACTCCGGGCGGGCGTCGCGTGCCAGTTCGACCACCGAGGCATGTGGTAATATTTCTCGCAACATTCGATGATGTTAGATGTTAGAGCACCAATACTTAAGTCAGTGGTGATAAATAAACAAGAGATGAGATATTCTTGATGAGATGAATATCGATTACATTCAAATAGTTGATAATCAAGCCATATATATAATATTTTATACAGAAAGACAAAACATAAATATCTAAGTCATAAGTTAAAAAGAATCTTAAATTACAAACATCTAGTTGGTCATGACGATGTGTCCAAGCCAGTCAGGACTCCAGAAACTAAATCGAAATGCATAAGAATAAAAGACACGGAGAAACAAAGTTAAACAAATGAGATAAGAACTTACATGTTATGTATGTCAAAGAAGAAAAATTGTAATTAGTGTTGCACCTTGTCATGGCAGTCAGAGAATAAATTAAGTAACACGGAAATTAAACTGAACAAAGAAAACGTCCGTTCCGTTTTGTAAGGAGCGAAGGACTAACATCATTAATTTAAAAAAGGATACGGAGAACCTAAATGCAATATATGATATAGTTTTAAAATCTACATAGTCGCACCTTTTTCTTGTCTCTCTCGTGTTGTCAAGTTTCCTTATTTATTATTTATTATCATTAGAATATAATATACTTGACACGCACTCTTTTAATTCAGTCCTTCGCTCGTTACAAAACAAAACGGACGTTTTCTTTGTTCAGTTTAATTTCCGTGTTACTCAATTTATTCTCTGACTACCATGACAAGGTGCAACACTAATTACAATTTTTCTTCTTTGACATACATAACATGTAAGTTCTTATCTCATTTGTTTAACTTTGTTTTCTGTGTCTTTTATTCTTATGCATTTTGATTTAGTTTCTAGAGTCCTGACTTGCTTGGAGACAACGTCATGACCAACTAGATGTTTGTAATTTAAGATTCTTTTTAACTTATTACTTAGGTATTTATGTTTTGTCTTTCTGTATAAATTTATATCATATTTATGGCTTGATTACCAACTATTTGAATGCAATTGATATTGTTTTGACTAACGAATGTATGTTTTATAGATTTACGCTTGATAAGGACCAAAATCAATGATCGAAACGTCGCAATAAACTTATTCGATTAATATAGCCAGTTAAGGTTGAATATATATATATATATAAAACGTTTTTTTTATAATTTTTAAAATTAATGAAGAAAGAGACAAATGTACTTTAGAAGCATTAAAGTATTCAATCATATAAAATTAAATCCGCGTATATAAGCTTGATTCCTAGTTACGCTGCTAATTTTGCATCTGCGCATTTAAAATAATGTTTCTTCCCTTTTTTGCAGTTATTAAAAAAGCAATCTGAGTCATATCATTCAGAATTTATGTAAATGTGAAGGAACAAAAAGTCTTGGCAAGATTGACTAATCGACTACGTGAACATTTGCATAATGAATCGCTTCTATATTTGTCTCCCGTGCTCATTGTTTACGTTCCGGTCTACTGAAGAAACGCATCTTTGTCGATTCTGTCATTAATAAGCTCCCGCGTAATAGTCTAATAACGATAAAATTATCAGACAATTAGCAAAATCGAGCGCTAATTAAACGCGAGCTTCAGTCAACGGCATTAACAATAATCATATAATAACAAATAATTTCTAGCTCCAACGAGTCTATTAAAATTCCTCGGTTGACTCCGTACTTCCGGTTTTGCGCTAAATACAGTAGCTGCTTTAATTTCAAGTTTATTTAGAGACAGGATTGATTTATCGGCATACACTCTTCATGCTGATTATATTAATTCTGATTATTAATTCCAGCTGTGAATCGGCGTGAGTAAGCTCCAAACACCGCACAGTCATGACGATATAGTGTTCAGTATTTATTTATCGTTGGTATTTTTTAGCTCGTCACGTACGAGACGAATGTGAGACGTTATCAAAGGCGTTGACTCTGATCGTCGTGCGGCACGTGAGTATCTCTATCGCTCAATCTGTATAATGTACGCTGCACGTTTCCGTCATATCTCGATCAGCATGTCGATATGTTAAAAACCGCTGGCAATACAAGTATATTTTAAATACGTATATATAAATAAATATACAAATTAGAAGTATATTTTAAACACGTATGTATATATAAATACACAAATTTAAAATATATAAATATATATACATTTTCTATCTTTATATATTTTAAATTTGTGTACATTTATATATTTTAAATATTATATATAGACGCAATATTTAAAATATATTTATAATTATCTACTTTTCGACGATTATCTTATTGAAACACGTAAACTACTTTCTAACATTAAAAATTGTCGTCGGAGACAATCAAAGTATCTTTTTCCTGCTGCCAAGATAAAGAAATTTTCCCTTCATCATTCTTAACTAATGCTGATACTTGTCATGTACAACTAACTGGATACAAACTTATACACATCACGCAATTTGAACAACCTTCACAATCGTGACTGCAGTGTGCACGACGAATAATTCTTTTTTCTTTCTGGAATCATCTTATCTTTTCTCTCTGTATTTTCCATCTATAGCTTCCGACATTTAAATATAAAATCTGTTATAAATAAATTGTTTGGGCCGTTTACTTCAGCGTTAATATATAAACTAACAGTCTAAGAATCTTCTTAGATTCCAGCGCCAGTTTACGCATACACGTAGATTCATTCTGTGTTCAAAAATTTGTAATTTGTGTCACTTCCAAAATAAACGGCTCAATTTAGAAATTTGGCCAGTGCACCGCGGGTCGTTGTCGTCTAAGAATTCCCTTCGTCGAGAGACTCCTACGTCTCGACGAGACGGACTCATTATTCTCGTTTACGTTTGGAGTCTGGAGTTCTAAGAGGAAGAGACGAATGTTCTGTGTATTTTTCTTAGGTCGTTTCCTCACGCAAAAAGATACAACGGAAAAAGATACGCGATGAACATGGGTGTCGTAACATCCCATTCGTTTATTTGTTTTTTTACGAAGAGATACATCTGGTACGATTATATCAAATTGATATTGCGACAAGTAATGCTTCAAAGGACTAAAACAGGCCAAGTAGAGTTGCTCAAGTAAGAGTTTGGACATCGTTTAGACAATTTTTGATCCGCCATGTATAGGCTAATACAAAGAAATATTATATTTTACTACTATTTATTTTACAGCTTTACTTATTATAATAATAGTAATATTTATACATATGAATTATTGAATTAAATTAATTTTTGTATTAATGCTGCATAAATTAAACTTGAAAGTTTTTAAAAAGCGCTCCATAGTCTAGAAATAACGAACGGTGTGTCCAAACTCTTATTTGAAGTATTCTAAGGCCAGGAATCCTTCGGCGACGCTCGAGAAAGCGCGATAATTATTCTCAATAGTACTCGCGATTTTTATGCGACGGATAATGGCGAATCTAACGAGCGGCGAAATGGATTTTTCAACCGATTACCGATGCCGCGAGATATGTAGGTTGACGGCGGGCTGACGCGCAGGCTACCTTCAAAAGTGACTAATAACGCTCGGGGTCTTATACACAGCCTCCGCGCATCGCTGTCCTGTTATTTCGCAAGTGGAGCGCCTGAATGCGCCATTGAGAGGATCCTATTTCAGCGACGCGAATGTGGGGAGGTCGTAAGTGCCGACGGGCTGTTGATGCTTGAAACCCATTATCGCCCTATTACTTGATAATACAATTACGGTGGAGCGAAGGTGGTCAGTGACTTCTGGCGCATCAGCGCGATCGCGGCGAACCTCCACGCCACCGTATCACTTTTTCCCTCCGTCTCTTTCACTGCACGAGCTTGCACTCGTCAAAATTATTCCCGCGCCGAGATCGCACTCTTCGACTTCGAGCGAACACAGCGGTTCGGAAAGAAAGTTCGGCTTTCTGCAAATCTCTTCACTTTCGCAAAATCTTAGTTTCATGGATCCCTGGTCCGATCTCTAATTACATACGTCCCGGCTTTCGCGGCATCCCGCGATGATGGATTTGCGAACTACCTCGTGGTTTCGGCTGGATTACTTCATCAAGTAAATCCAGTCAATGATAATCCGCTTACTGCCTACGTCGATCACCCTGAGCGATTGATATTTGACATTTCTGACGCTGCTGTGATTGAGACACGCCAGGCGTAGTCGCGCCGCTTAACGACTTCCGGGGAAGGGCCCGTGGAATGAATTTGCTACAAGTGCTCTTCTTGCCATTGACTTAAATTTCTCGAGCGAATCTCGACTCGTCCGCTCGCGGATCCGTCCGCACGCTCCACTTCTTCCGCCCGCTTTTTTTTTCTATCCGCCGAAGGAACAATCGCTTCTGTGATGATCTCGCCGGAATACGGGGCCAATGCGCGACCCGTATCGCATAGATAGCGGAAAAGCCGATTAGACAAGACGAACGGATCACGAGCGGATGAAATAGAGAATGAACGCGACCGTTCTATGTGGAAGAGAACTTGATGAAATTATCCGAACCATTTGTCGAAACATTGGAACAGCCAAGAGCATGCCTAAATCGATGTTCAGTCTCAATTTTCGTTAGTACATTTTTTACCTGCGTTATTTATAATCATTTCCAATTGGAGAAACTATTCGATTAAAAAACAAAAAAATAACAAAAAAAATGCGTGAACTGCGTAGCCATGTCGCAAAAGGGGATAATAGATAATCGCCGTAAATGGCATCGCTTTATCTGCCTCGAGCACGAATAAAATGTGATATTCGATGTTAGCAACTGGTCTTATTTTAATTATCCTTCACCTGCACGCGATTGACCTCTTTTTCCGTCAAGTAAGAAAACCAGAATTGGCTGCAGCAATGTTCGACTACTTGCGGTTTCTAACGAAGTATAATCGAACACGGCAGTTTACTTTTTCCTCTTAATTGGATTTAATCGAGTAAAAAAAATCCGATTGATCGATTGCGGGACGAAAATCCATGATCGGGCGGAAATAAAATTTATTTAATATGTAACGGTAAAGTTCTAAATATCTGAAATGACAGTCGACGCAAGTTAATCGAAAAGTAATCTCGAAAAATTGAAGAAAATTTTTTTAATAATTTCCATTTTTAACACAACATGTTTTTAATTAACTTCCATTTAAATATTTACGAAAATACACTCGTTCGATTTCTTTTTGCTAAAAGGCGAAGATTGGGAAAGTTACAATCATCGTTTTGCACTGATTGCATTTTTATTAACATTTAAATGAAAGGACCATAAAATAGCATTTATCCATTTTTACTCACAATTTTTTGCTTATACATATCAGAAAAAGAGAAACCACTTTTTATGTTTATATCCTCAGATTATTTCTTCATAATAAATTACAATTGCATCTCAAAGTTCGATTTTTGAAATTAAAATCGCGCAAGCTATCTTCGCTCTAAGATTTCCATTCATGATTAAAATCGGCATCAAACAGGTCGCAACTATTTGCGTGGAATAGATCGCCCCACCTTGCGTATCGTACACATGAGGCAGCGAAGATGCGTAGATGCCTTATGTTTTATTCAGAGATCGGCACACGTGCCGTCATGAAAAACGAGACGCACGGTTAGCGAAGCAAGATGAAGAGAGGATCCGACAACCGGAAAAGAAACTGTCAACAGGTAGAACGAGGTACTGTACTTGCAAATTACGATCGATTCTATAATTGTGTCATTTAATGCATTAAGTTTTTTTTACCGAAGTCCTTTTTTCAAGCTCGACCGAGCGAACCGTGTTGGATGGATTCTGATCCGTGAATTAAGTTCTCGATCCGTTGTTTTCGACGAGGACAAGCATCTACCGGAGATAAAGATTCGCGTAGTCGACGCGAGGTAATCCTTCGACGATACATTCATTAATTAGAATTTAATTTAAATAAATCACACTTCCAATTGCTGACGACGTGTTGGCTTCCTCTGACGCGGAATGAATGTGAAACGAGACCATTATACAAACATGTAGGATTTGCATCAAATTTCAAGTACGCGCTCTTCGATTCGGAGACGATGTTATCTCGACGTTGCTTTGTTCCACCGCCGATGTGCGTCTTTGCACATGACCCGAATAATTATTCCATCGAGCAAATTGTTCGTTGAAACAAATTTCTCCCGAAACAAGAGAAAAATACAGATATTATCTACTCTCTCTGAAATTTAACTGTTAAAATATTCTATTTTTATTAATAATTTATAAGTCAAACGTGCGATATAATCAACTTTTTTTTTATAATGATACGCCGCGACAATATAAATCTTTTCAAGCATCGTAGCGTTTTAGAAGCCTGAAGCTTGACGTTATTGTCCGTTTCCTAAGAAACTTTTGAGTTTGAAATTTAACCTACCTGGAAAATTGGACCTACATTTTAAATTTGATTGATTGATTTATTAAATATAAAAACTGAATAAATTAATATAAATATACTATTCGATCGAGACTGAATTAGTGCCTAATAATCTTTTGAATTTATATACATTTCTTCAACTTTCCCCTGCCCCCAAACTATGCGCCAACAATTTTGTCAGTCTTAAAACGCAGTCCCTAGCTAAAGCCAAATTAAATTGACAATAAATTTACTAATAATTTTTTGAATTTATATACATTTTTTTAACTTCCCCCCCCCCCCAAACTACGTGCCAACAATTTTGTCGGTCTTGAAACGCAGTCTCTAGCTAATGCCAAATTAAATTGATTATCAATTGTTAAATAAAGATTATTAGGCATTAAGATCCAGTCTCGACTGAATAGGCGTATATGTATATTTATATTTGTGTTTTGTATTTATATCGGTCTCTATCCTTGTATTATTGTTGAATAAATTAAATTTATTTAATTAATTAAATTAGTTAATAATTTTATTAATAATTAATTTTATTAATAATTACTACCACTTCTTGGCTATGTAGCTGAAGTTAATAATAAATATAAAAAAAATTTTTTTATTAATAATTAATGTTATTAATAATTAAATTAATTTAATTTATTTTTCTTACAATTTAATAATTAATTATTTTAATTAATTAAATAATTAAATATTTAATAATTAATAAATAATTAATTTAATTAGTGAAATTTATTAAGTAAATTATATATATATATATAGGATAATAAATTAAATTTAATTAATTCCACGAATAAAAAATGGAGCGAAGCGCGATGCCAGTTCTAAAAATCGATCTTTGAGGGACAATTATGATCTGTCATAAAGAAACAATCCAAGAATATGAATAGTCGCTTATTTTCTAAAATATAAATAAATGTAACACAATAATTTTTTGTATCCATGCGCCGGCAATCGCGTTACACAAGAATCGCGCCACGTATCTACAAGATAAATAAATCCGCGGACTCTACGTTCTTGCAGGACGAAAAGCCGGCACCAAGTTGACTAAGGAACAAGCAGCTGAATTTTAATGGGAGCCTGACGAGACAGAGTCGGGCACAATGGCTGGCTCGAATCGGACTTATCCCCGTCTCTTATCGGCATGCTTGTCCTCGTCAGTTATTCGGATGAGGAAGCGTGCCGCGTCACGGTTGCCAGATTTGGCGATTTTGCGCCAAATTAGCGATTTCTGAAGACCATTTGACTCTGAAAAATTGTACTTGACGCCTTGGCGATATTTTAGCGATTTTTCAATTTATCTTGGCGATTTTATGGCGATTTTTGCATACTGATTAGTGTGTTGGAAATTTTTTGTTATTGTCCCCCCTTTATCACTGCGATGTGACGGCGAGTGGCGATTGAATGTGATTCGTTGAATCCAAAGGTAAGAACCAATCACATTCAATTGCTACTTAGCCGCTTAGTGATCAATTCCTCTCAACGACATATATAAATAGACCAATCATTCCTATGCTTTTGCTATGGAGGAAGATGGAATTTGGCAAGAGAGATAGTGCGTTTATGGTATTAAACTATCTCATTTTATCTTACAGCAGAAGATTAAAGGCCCAGACACAATGCTAGGCGATAGCGATAGGAACAGAGAATAATCTCAGGCAATAGATTTCAACCTATCAGAAATCGTGTCAATGCACACCCGGGAAAAAATTTTCATATATAAACATATATGAACATATATAATTATATATGAAATTTGTCCATACATGTTTTCCTTCTCTTGTGTATAATTTCTATTCGTATATATATATAAGAAAAATAATAATAAAAAGAATTTAAAAATAATTGAAAGGATAATTTCTGCAATGTTTTTAAAAAAGAAAAGCAATATATATATGATATGATTATCATATATGATTATATATATGGGCAATTTTTTTTCATTACCTCAAACTTTACTTTTCTTTTTAAAAAACATTGCGGAAATTATCCTTTTAATTATTTTTAAATTCCTTTTATTATTATTTTTCTTATATATATATACGAATAGAGATTATACAAGAGTAGAAAAACATGTATGGACAAATTTCATATATAATTATATATGTTCATATATGTTTATATATAAAAATTTTTTCCCGGGCAGTCATTAATACATGGTTTCTGATAGGTTGAAATCTATTGCCTGCACGGAAAGAACGGTTTTGCTAAAATATTAAAAAAAATTTGGCCAGATACAGATTTGAAAAATAATTTTGTTGGATCATCAAAATAATTATGTAGGAGACTCCAACATAATGATAATGCTGCAAAAAGTTTTGATATTCTAGCAACTATTTTAGGCGTCCTACATAATTATTTTGATGATCCAAAAAATTTATTTTTCAGATCTGTATCTGGCCAAATTTTTTAATATTTCAGCAAAATCATTCTTTCCGTGTGTGGTGATTTTCTGTGGTCCCTATCGCTATCGCCTAGCATTGTGTCTGGGCCTTTAATCTTCTGCTGTAAAATAAAATAAGATACGGAATACGAAGATACGGAATAACAGAAGACTAAGCCGCCTTTTTCTGCTGTAAGATAAAAATGAATAGAATGCAACAAACGCACTATCCTATACAGCACAGAATCTTGCAAATACATTGCAGCAATGTTGCGATCTTGCAAGTTGCAATGTAATATTGTGGAGACATTGCAGAAACATGCAAATGTAACATTTCATTAGAAATGTTACATTTCTAATGAAATGTTATTCATTATATTCTAATAAAAGATGTAATAATATTACATTTCATTAGAAATGTTACAGCAACATTTAAGAAACATTAGAAAAAACAGTATATTTATATATATAGTCACTATTTCTTAATTAATATATAAAAAATATTAAAACTTCCTATGATTTCCATAACAAGACTGAATTATTATATGCAATTCATTGGGAACCTGATTATGTTATTTTTTTCAGAATATATATTAGTCTAGATTTACTAATCGATGTTTTTTCAACCTCGCCAATCCCTATTATAGCCGAGGCTGAGATATTACTGAAATTGGCGCTTTTTGGCGATTTAGGTGACCCTTAGTGGCGATTTGAGATTTGGAATATCTGGCAACCCTGCTCACCTTGTATCTCATCCTCGCGTCTCCTTTCTCACCGTCCCGTCCTTCCCGGAGCAGTCCTTTACCCTCTCGACCGACGTATCTGCAAAAGGACGAGAAGAATTATTATTTTAAAAATGTGTCCCCATGTCTCATCCGACGCGAATGCGACGGCGATCGGTGAATCACCTGTTTTGCATTGAATGACAGAACGCGAGCGCCTCCTTTTTTTCCACTCTCTTTCTCCGTTCGTCGCGATTCCTTTGTGACGGCGCGACCGCGATTCGTCCTCCGGGGAAGACAACGACGTCGCGAAAATGAGATACAACGTCGTCGTCTGCCTCTTAAGGAACTCTCTCTCGTCCGAGATTTATTCAATTTTCATTCACGATCGTCTCATTTCGTCTTCTTTTTTTTCTGCGCCCATCGCTCGGAATATGAAGCGTTTGAACGTAGACTCGACAAGAGAATGAATCATCAGTCTCGTTGCCCGGTAAATTCCGACACGGAAAGAACGGTTTTGCTGAAATATCTAAAAATATGATCAAATACAGATCTGAAAATAATTTTGTTAGACCATCAAAAGTAACTAACAATAAGTAGGACACTCATGATGATAATGCTGCAAAACGTTTTAATATTTTAGCAATTATTTTGAGCGTCCTACCTAGTTACTTTTGATGGTCTAAGGCTCAGTTTCACAATCTCCTATTAACTTAACCGGCCGGTTATTCCATTGGAATTGACCAATTGCATTTGTTAATTTTGCTTAACAACAAATGCGATTGGTCATTTCTAATGAAATAACCGGCCGGTTAAGTCAACTGGAGATTGTGGAACTGGGCCTAACAGAATTATGTTCAGATCTGTATCTGGCCAAATTTTTAGATATTTCAGCAAAACCATTCTTTCCATGGAGAGTTCGAAGAAAGAAACGGATGAGCGAGCGTCGACTTTTACCGGATGCGAGGACCTCGGTAGCGCGGATGTACCCGCCGCTTCTCCATAATGATTTACCTTTCTGGGATTGGCATGGTACATTAACCGGCTAACGAATCGCGCGCCGATGGCTTGATGGCTCCATTGTCTCTCAAAACGCTTTCGCGTTTCCACGAGAGCAGGCACGCGCGAGCGATCCACGCGCTTGGAATTCTATTATCGCGTCGCGTAAATGATTTTTCACGTTTCTCGCAGCGGATAGTGCTGGAATCGTTTCGGTTTGAAATTGCGTCTGAGAGCATTTCACGAGCGATTGTCATACTTGGCTCGTTGCGCGCTCCTCGACGACGTCTGAAAACGAGAGGAGAGGATCTGTCTCAATTAGCGGGTTAAACCGCGCGGAAAAGACGCGCGTCCGTGTAATCGCGTGGCGATTCACTCCCTTTTGTGCCGCGAAATTGCGTCGTGAAATCGTCGAGATCGTTATTAAATCAGATGCATCCCGGCGGATCGATGAAAGCGCCCGGCACGCAGCCCAGCTCTCGCTGCAGGATCGGCGTTGCAGAAACGCGTGCACCGAACACTAATATCTCGCTATTACGTTTACAAACGCAGCAGGAAAACCTGTCGATGTTCCTAGTGCGCAACGAAGAAACCGGGAGAATATTTACGTCCATTTCCACCAACGATAAGATTAACTTTAACTTTAATCTCGATTTAACTTACTTTGTATCTTTTTCTAGTTTTAAGAATTAGAAAGAGATAAAGAGTAAATTAAACCGAGATTAAAGTTAATCTACATTGGTGGAAATGGACGTTAGAATCGATCTTCTTCAGTCTCGATTGAAGAAAGAAACCGAAGAAAGATCTGAAGTTTTATTAAAATAAATATAAGAATCATCTGTTCTCCAAGCTTTACATCTATTCATGCATTTCTACAACAATACTAATTCTTAGAACTAGAAAAAGATAATAAGTTAAACCGAGATTGAAGTTAATGTACATTGGTGGAAATGGACGTTAGAGTCGATTTTCTTCAGTCTCAATTGAAGAAAGAAACCGAAGAAAGACCTGAAGTTTTATTAAAATAAAT